>JAQQSV010001899.1:0-43461 GCA_028646515.1 Pseudochirops corinnae
TAAATCTAAGAGGCTGACATTGATTCTTGAAAAAAATTAAAATGATGACTTGTGAGCCTGTTGAAAAGAGAGAGATCATTATGGGATAGCATAATCATGACTGTCATGACTATCAGACTAAACTCTTCCTCTTTTGACTACTAGACTAGTAGGTTAGAATAACAATAATACAATAATCAAATTTACTTAGCTTTAAGGTTTCCATGCACTTTTCGTTTAGTCTTCAAAATGACCTTTTCAGGTAAATGATATTATTATTCCTTTAAGGTAAATGATATTATTATTCCTATTTAACAGATTAGGACACTGAGGGTCAGAGAAGTGAAATGATTTGTTCAGGGTCACATAGCTAGTAATTTTGTGAGTTACCTTATCAAGATTTACCAAAATTTCTCAGTACAGCCTTGTGAGCCGGCTGGAGTACTGCAGTAAGGGGAGCTTAGAACTGGCTGAAGGATTGCACCCAAAGACTGTTGATTAATGCCAGTGTGGAGAGGAGTGCTCCAGGGCTCTTTCCTGGGAAGTGCTCCCATCAGTCCTTTACCATTGACTAGGAGGAAGGCATACCTGGAATGCTTATCAAGTTTGTGGCTAGGAAGGATATACTTATATGCTGAATGACAGAACCAGGATCTAAAGAGATCCTGATAGGTGGGAATGCTGGTCTGTAGATTAGAAGTAGAAATTTAATTGGGTTAAATGTAATGTTTTTACAGCAAGCTTAAAAAAACGGCCACAGGTACGGGATGGGGGTGGTGTGACTCAAAAGCAGGTCATGTGAGAAATACCTAGTTATTTTAGTGTGAGGGACAGAATAAGTGTTTATCAAGTACCTACTTTCGCCAGGCACTGAGAGCTTTAGAAATATTATCTCATTTGATCCTCACAACAACCATAAGGAGGAATGTGCTGTTATTATTCTCATTCTACAGATGAGGAAACTGTGGTTAAGGCAGTGGTTAAGGAACGTACCCAGGGAAATATAGCAAGTAAGTATATAAGGCTGGATTTGAACTCAGATCTTCCTGACTCCAGACCCAGAGCTCCATTCTCTCTGCCACCTCACTGCCTCTTCATAAATCTCTGATGTATATTTACAAAGAAGTTATTGCTCCTTTAGAGCACATTAATAAAATAACACGTCCAGAGTAAAGCATACAAATAATTTTATTCTGTTCTGAGCTGGCTCAGATGATACCTCCAATGCTGTGTCCGGGTCTAGATGCTACATTTCAGACACAAGTTAGAGCGTGTCCAGAAAAGGACCAGCAGGATGGTGTCAGAAGCACAAAGCCATGCCATCCACAGCTAGTTGAAGGAACTGGGAATTCCTAGAAAAGAGGTGCAGAGGACACGATATCTGGTTTTGAAAACTTGAAAGGTTGTCATATGACAGAGGGATTAGGTACCTTCTACTTGACCCTGGAGGAGAGGTATCAAACATACCACCCACAGGCTGCATTGTGACTCACAACACTCCCAAGTACAACTGAACTAGATTAAAATGTCATTGGAAAATATTTAATAAAATAAATAAAAATACAATAGAATATAGATCATGTTAATATGTGGTTTTCTAAGTCAACATATGACCCACAGCCATCCTTATGTATGTATAGATTCGTGGCCCCGTTTTCTATTTGAATTTGATACCACTGTCCTAGAGGGTATAACTAGAGCCAATGGGTTGAAGTTATAAGAAGACAGATTCTAGCTCAACACAAGGAAAACTACTCTAAATAGTTGAGCTTTTCCAAAATGGAACAGGATGTCTCAGCAAGTAGTGAGCTTCCCTATCCCTGGCTGTTTTTTGAAGATGCTGAATGATCACATGTCACAATTTTTAGATGGCATTCTTGCTTTGCATGGGAAATAGAATTGTATTACATCTGAGGCTCCTACCTCCTTAGGAGTTTTATTTTTCTAATTCCCACTCGAGGAGAAACCAGGCTGACCTGAAGAGGTTTTTATTATGAAATTTCAGGACAAATGATCTACTTTGCTACCTTCCCAATTTTTGAATATATGTTTTTTGATCCAGAAGATCCATAGCCTAAGAGAAAATGAGGCCATCTGAGCGAAGAAAAAAAAAGTGCTATCTCACTACCTCTTGTTCTTTTTTCATGGTACAGATTTTGAGTCTCTGACTATAACACATGACTTTCTCGATCAGTATCCTATTTTTTTTACTCCAAGTCATCGTTGGGTCAATGGCAAGCAACTACAGATTGAGTACACAGACTGGGGAGCAGGATGCTAGGGGATGGAGTGGATACGCCTACTAAGTAGAGGAGAGAGGGAAAGGGGTAGAGAGCATTTATGGCAACAGTTCACCAAAAACCAAATGCAGACTATTGCATTAGTGACTCATGATGCCTACTCCATTCTCTGTTCATCCTCTACTTACCAAAGAGTCTTTCTCTCTTAGGACTTCTGGGCCCTCTATGATTTTTGTCCACTATATCTAATTCTATAGAATGCCTCTGATTAGGTGGTAAGCAGGCTTGTGCCTGGTTATTCACCACACCCTTGACCTATTATAGCTCCTGGTCCCTCTCCTGTGAACAGCAACTCTTACGGAATGCTTTTTATATAAAGAGCTTCTACCCCCCATTCCAGCAGCAGGAGACAAACTAACAGGTTTTCTCACTCTTTGATCCTAGTGAGTCATCCACAGGGGAAGCTGGCTTGGGTTCAGGCCCTGGAGGGAACTGAGAGGAAACTGGAACACAAGTCTCTGCTAATCAATTATTTAATGGTTACTTCATATGTACAAGTATTGGCGGAACTGAATCTGGCTCCAGAAGTGAAGAAGAGGAGGGAATGGGGATTCTCTGCAAGGAGATCAAAACACTAAGAAGCGCTTGTACATTTCCACTTGGGAATCATGTGTCTCCTCATCTTTTCTCTGTTTCCATTCCCTGGCTTGGGTGTCAAGGCACATGGCTGGCCCATTTACACCTGCTGACCATCTGCTGACAGTCAGTCAAAAAATATTTGTTGATTCCCGAATGAGTACACAATACTGTACTAGATGAATCGACTCCGAGAAGAGAAAGAAAAACATAGAAAAGATGAAAAATGGTTCCTTTCTTTAGGACTGACAAAACAAAAGTAAGTAGTTCTGGTTCTAGGTGAAATTATAAAACAAGGCAAAATTTGTTTTGGATGTCTTTTCAATTCCTGTCTGCTTTCTCCGTGAATCCTCTTCCCTCAGATCCCCAGGGCCCTCATGTGCCTGATCCCTGGCTGGTTAAGACCACCACACCAAGCTCGAATGCAGGCACCCTTAATCTTTACTTCAGGATAGTAGATTTCCTTTGTAATCCTGTGTTTTTATTTTATGCATTTAGAAACTTAATCCCGAGAAGAAGCCTTTAGGGCTTTACCAGGCTGCCAAAGAGAGTCTAGGACAACAGCAACAAAAAAGATTAAGGCTCCCCTGATATAGGCCTATCATCCTTCTCTCTATCAGAAAACACTAATCCTGCAGGATTTCTGTCTCAGCTAAGTTGGAAACAAGACTGTAAGTGGATCCATGATACTTCATCAATGACCGGAACAAGGCATTTGTGACCAAGGAAAGGGCCAAATATTGGATCCTTTGTATGTTACTGCTCATCAGTAACATTGGAGCACTCAGTATGACACATGTCACTTGACATCACAAAACAAAGGCCTACAGGCAACAGATCATGGCACTTTCTGGCATTAAATATATTATGTGGTTAGAAAAAGTTATATTTAAAAATATCCTCCTGTGCCTCTCTTCCCCCTAGCCTGTCAGTCTTATTCACTACTAGGCCTGGTTTTATTGATAACTAAATTAGATCAAGTATTAATTTTCTTTTTTTCCCCTTTCCTTTTACAAATGCTTTACTGATCCCTTTGGATTTTTACTTCACATCCATTTCCATACACATTATTCTCACAGAACTGTCACTTAACGACAAAGAAAAGTATTAGGAAACCTGGCCAAAATGCTGAGTGTGCCTGGCAGAGTATGCAACATTCAGAGTATCTGTTCACTTGCCTACTAAGAGAAGGGGAGGCTGTACCTATCAGATGGGTTAACCTTCCAAAAGTTTAGCTAAATTTAACATATTATTCCTCCAAAGATATTTGAATTGAGGATTCCCAGAGATAGGAAGCTTTAAGGTAGCTATGAAGTAGATAGGACCCTGGGTCCAGAGACAGGAAGACATGAGCTCTAATCTGGCCTCAAATACTTGTCAGCTATGTGACTCTGGGCAAGTCACTTTACCTGTGTTTGTCTCAGCTCTCTCAACTCTAGAATGAGGCTCATAATAGCACCTACCTCTCAGGATTATTGTGAGGACCAAATGAGATGATTAAAATATTTTTTCTCAATTACATGTAAAAACAAGAAATGAGATAATATTTGCAAAGTCCTTAGCACAATACCTGGCACACTATAAACACTGGCTCTTTTAAGGTAAAATTTTAGACTTCACTTTAGGCTGTATATGTAGAGGTTTAATTTAGGGTCACTATCTCCCTAAACTCATAATATCAAGGTAAAGTTGAACTATGCTGCTATCCCACATCTTCCGCATCCCTAGACAACCTTATTCCTACTCACCCCTTACCCTTTACCTTTAGCCTTTCCCTAGTTCTTTCTGGGAAGAATTCAATTCTTAGAGTCATATCTCAGGGGATTAAAGAAGTAGTGAGATCCTAGTCACCACAAGTATTTGAGTATGGATCATCACCATACAGGGTCATCATAGAAGAGATTTGCTTCCTACACTGGATGGGAGTTTCTTCCAAGGTTGAGTCTATCACATCACTGGCCTGACTCTGTTTCTTGTAAAGATGCTTCTGAATTGAATGCTACTGTGGATACTACTGTTCACAGATACAACTCATTACATGGTGGTCTCTTTTGAAAGGACATTTTCCTCCAAGTATATTTTCCCCATGGCTGGTTTTCCACAGAGGGGAAATAGGGACCACTTCCCGGGTCTGATTGAAAGGGTGCAGGACAAGTGTCAGGGACTAAAAAAAAAAAAAATCTCCTCTCCACTTTGTCCCCACATCCAGAATTTTATAATAAAAGATTAAATCCCCTCAGATTTTGAAGTAAGAACTTAATTAAAATCCAGATACCTAAGGTAAGTAAAACCTTACCAGCTAATTTTGTTGTTGAATTGTTGCAGTTGTGTCTGACTCTCCATGACCCCATTTGGGATTTTCTTGACAAAGATACTGGACTGGTTTGCCATTTTTCCCCCAGCTCATTTTATAGATGAGGAAACTGAGGCCAACAGGGTTAAATGACTTGACCAGGGTCACACAGTGTCTGAGGTCACATTTGAACTCAGGTTCTGACTCCAAGGCTGGCTCACCTAACTGCTTCTTATTAATTAATACCTCATCTGAGATAATTTGAGGATTAGCTAAATGCAAAGGCCACCTGCAGATTGGATCCCTGATGAACAAGAAGAAGATGGTAAGGAAGCACAAGAAAGGATACAGGCCTGATGACATGAGGGAGAGAGGACACTGAAAACAGAGTTAGGTAGAACAGCTCTTTTGTTACTGGCAGAAATGAAGGACTAAAAGTCACCAGTCCCGCTCTCCTCTTTCAGTTTTGGTAACAAGATTCTGAGGTGGTGATCTGCACAAACATGATTAGTATCATAGAAATGGAAAGACATTGAAATGAAAGTTCACACTCTAATTAAAATCAAGAACTGAACTCCATGTGGCAGCTCAAAAAGACTTGAAGACATTCAATCAAACGATCAATAAGGCAGGAAGCATTTATTAAGCACCTACTGTGTTCTAGGCACTATGTTCAGTGCTGGAAATTAAAGTTAAAAATGAAATAGGCCTCATCATTAAGCTTCCATTCTATGGGGGGAAATAGATAGATAGATGGATAGATGATAGATAGGTAGATAGATATATAGATAGATATAGATATCTATACCTATATCTATACATAAGTATTAAATACAAATTAATTTGGAGGATGAGGCACTAGCAGCTGGGGGATCAGAAAAGGCTTATCCAAGAGGTGGCATTTGAGTTGAGATTTGAAAGAAGCTATATATTCTACATGAAGAGGGAGGACATTCAAGGAATGTTAGGAAAGTCTATGCAAAGGCTTGGAGATGGGATATTGAATATTGTCTATGAAGAAAAGCAAATAAGCCAATATTGCTGGAATGTGGAGGGCACAAAGGGGAGGAATATGTAATCAGCCTGAAACGACAGCCTGAAGTCAGATAACGAAGAGCTTTAAATTTCAAATAGGCAAATAAGGAGACGTGAGAGCTTTTCAAGCCAGGAAGTGACATTGCAAAATCTGGGTCTGAAAGGATGGTGGTCCTTTCAACAGAAATAGGAAGACAGTAAGAAGCCTGGGCTTGGGGGAAAAGATAATGGGTTCCTTTTTGGACGTGTTGAGTTTGAGGTGTCCCCGGAACACTGAGCTGGAAATACCTCACAGACAGGTGGTGATAGAGGAGTTCAGGACAAAGGAGGACTGTATACACAGATCGGGAGGTCATCTGCGTTGTGGTGGTAAACCGAACCCGTGGGAGCCAATGAAATCACTAACCACGTAGTAAGTGGTTACTATGTGACAGGCGCTGCGCTAAGCACTGGGGATACAAAAAGAGGCAAAAGACGGTCTCTCCCCTCAAGGAGCTCACAGTCTGATGGAGGAGACAACAAATATATACAAACAGCCTATGTAGAGAACGAAGGAACGGGAATCCTCGAGGGCTTGGGAAAGAGTCTTTGTAGTAAGATAGAGATGGCGACTGAGGAAAGAAGATAGAGTGGTCACACACACGTACACACACACGTACGTATACACACACATACACATACACACACGTACACACACAGACACATAGACAGACACACACACATGTACACACACATGTACACACACGTACACACACAGACACAGACACACACACACACACACAGCAGCAATTCAACAGAAGACCAGAAGGCAGTAGCGGAGAGCAGTAGAGAAAATCTAGAAAGGTCCAGATAGGAAGGTCCAGCAGATGGCGCCAGACAGCAACCTGGCCATAGAGGACCTGTGTATGACTTAACAGGGAAGAAGATACCCAGCAGTCCTGCCTAGTGTTTAGGACAGTAGCAGCCTGTGGATTGATGACACCATCCCTCGACCAGCTGGATGACATCAGCAGCGCTATGGGAGGAGCCAGTAGCAGTTTTGGAGTCAGAGAAGAGTTCTAACAGAGACTACCTTGCACCACCCCGGGCAATTGTGCCCTTCCCCCAAATGCTCTTTCCACACATTTCCTCGCCACAAATACTGTGTGTGTGTGTATTCTCTCTTTTGTCCATTGTATGGTCACCCCGGGACCATTTGTACCTACGTATATTGTTGGGGCAGGGTAAAGATTCTCTTATTTATTTCATTAGACTGTAAGTTACCTGAAGGCAGACACAGTTTCGTTTTTTCTTTGTTGTCTCCCCAGCGTCTAGCACAGTTTCTGGCTCACAGAAGAAGCTTAATACATGTTTAATTGATTGATTGATTGTTATGCTAGTTAGTTAAATGTCTTTTGCTTTGAAGTAGTCTGTTTTCTAGTTAGAATGATAAAAGGTGGGGCATCTAGGTGGCACAGTGAGTAGAGAACTGGCCCTGGAGTCAGGAGGACCTGAGTTCAAATCCGGCCTCAAACACGTGACACACTGTGTGACTTTGGGCAAGTCACTTAACCCCAATTGCCCTCCAAAAAAAAAAAGAATGATAAAAGGAACATTAGTTGGGGGGGGGGAGGGTTCCCTAAGCAAAGGTTTTTGAGTAAATGTTGATCCAAAGCATGCCTCGAGTTCGGGGTAACTTTTATGGAAGACTCATCTGTAGGAAAACTCACTATACAAATATTTTGAATTTCAGAATTTTGAGGATAGTTTTTTTAATTGAATTGAAATGTCGACTTTGATGTTTGTCCTCAGGCAATATACAATTTATACAATTTATTGAAAAGCTCTTGCCCTGTGAACTTAGATGAGATTTATTTAAAGTGAAGTAGAAGCCATGAGCTAAACTAGAACTTAAGAACTCTAAAGAGAATAGATAACATTTATATAGTGATTTAAGGTTTGCAAAAATACTTTGTATGTACTATCTCATTTGAGCTAGTCTAAACCCTGTACTTTAAAGGAGAGGAAACTGAGGCCCAGGAAGGAATAACTTGCCAGAGGTCACTTTGGCTAATTACTGGCAGAACCAAGACTACAAGCCAGGTCTTTTGGATTCCTGTCTAGTGTTCTTTCCATTGCACTGGGCTCCCTCTTCAGGGAAAAGACAGGATCCATTAGTAATTATAGCAATTTGGGAATCAACTCCCATGAGGGAATACTTTGAGATCTGTCACAAACTCATTATGAAACTTTGGACAAGACAGTTAATTTCTCTTTGTCTTCAGTGTGGTACAGTATGTATACTGCTCAGTTTGGTATAAAAAGACTGAGGCTGAGTCCAATTCTTTGTTGTTACGTGACCTAAATGATCTCTCTGGGCCTCAATTTTCTCAACTACAAAATTAGGAAGTTGTATTTGATGTACTCTGAGATCCTTTCCAGCTATGAATGGCAAACTAGGAGTCATTTTCAACCCATTCTTCATTCTCCCCTTCTGTCCCCCTGACCCCTATCAGTGCCCATCCCCACATTCACACAACCTTGTTCAGTCCCTCATCACCTTCTGCCTAGTCCAGGGGTGGAGAACCTGTGGCCTTAAGGCCCTTAATAAATAATAAATAAATAAAATACAGTAATAATAAAAACAAATAACCCTCTTAATAAAAGGATTCGTTCTGTAAAACTTGGACTTAGTCAAAAACCTGCACCCGAGGACCTAGAGGGCCACATGCGGCCTCAAGGCCTAGACTATTGCAAAAACCTCATAGTTGGTCTGCAACTAGTCTTTAAGGCTGACACAAACTATTTTACTAGGCATTTAATAGCGGGTTGCATAAAGTCCCACACAAGCTCCCATAATGGGTATTTAAAGTCCTCCATCTGGCTCCAGCATTTTCTTCCCCAAACTGATTACAAATTGTTTTCCCTCTCAAACTTTATATTTCAGAAAATTGTATTACCTGCTGTTCCCTATACATACATTTCCCTGTCCTGGGCATTTTCACTGGCACCTGGAATGCTCTCCCTCCTCATCCAGGCCTCCTGGCTACCTTCAAGTCTCAGCTAAAGTTCTTCCCTGTGTAAGATTTCCTGATCCTCCTTAATGCCAGGGCCTTCCCTCTGTTGATTATTTCCAGTTTATCCTGCATACGTCTTGTCTGTACATCGTTGTTTACATATTGCCTTGGTGAACTTCTTGAGGGCAGAGTCTGACTTTTACCCTTCTTTGTGTGGCATACAGCAGGTATTTAATAAATGCATTAATATTTAGTAACTATTTAATAATTAGGTTATTAAATATTAATCTTAATAAATGCAACATTCTGCCTCCATGCCTTTTTCCAGACTCTTCTCCTACACCTGGAATGTTCTCTCTTCACCTTCTTGGAAACCATCTTTTCTCTTTAAGGTTCAATTCAAGTGTTATGTTCTACAAGAAGCCTTTCATGATCCCTCCAGTTTTCATTCCCCATCACCCTGTTTTGCTTATTTTGTTTATATCTTGTATTTACTTATCTATATACGTGTTTTAGACACCCCTCCCAACCCCATCCCACACACAGCTCACTTGAGATATAAGCTCCTTAAGGGGAGGGACTGTTTTTATTTTGTCTTTGGATCTCCATTCCTGGCACAGTTCCTGGAACATAGTAGGTATTTAAAGACTCATTAAATGAAATCTTAATCCCCTAGTCCATAAAATGTGGAATAATATTTGTACTCTGGATGACTTGGTGGAATTCAAGGGCTATAAATTCATTTATTACATATTTTTGGAGTAAGTTGCTTACTTTCCCCTGCTTCCTTTCTGTTAGAGAAGTTCATTATTTATTTATTTTTCTTGTTAAATGAGTTTAATGGAAGACAGGGTAGATTGTCTCTGACACATACTAGCTATATGACAATGGGGCAAATCAGTAAAACTCTAGGACCCCCAGGAGTGCTCTCTGAAGCTATATATTAACAGAGGAGTCACCAGTTGCCAGTCTGCATTGCTGATTTCCACATCAGGATTTAAACACACCAATGAAACCATAAGTCTGGAGTGTCTGCCTCCCTCCTCCTTCCTCCCCTCCCCACCATGAGCCTGGATATTACTTAATAACTACTTAATGATTAATTCTTTAAAACTTAATGATAAATTTATTCCCTTTTTAATTTATTTAAATAATCATTAAGTTACACTTGAGTCACAGGTGTGTTGTATAAATTAATTTTTAAAATAGCTCATTTTCTACCTCTACAAAATGCTAGATAAATGATCACAGAGTATTCCAGAAACATAAGCAGCAGTGAGCTTAAAAGGCATTGTTCTGAGTTTGGCCATTATGGAGTCTGACATGCTCATTGTTTTGTCATCCAGGTTCATGGCTGCTCCTTTGTTAGGCAGACCTAGAATGCTGCCATTGTTTAGAGAATGAAGTCCCTGTCTGATTCCCCTGCCTCAGCTGATTCCCCATTATTGCCGCATGACTAAGACTTGGTAATAGAAAACTGTATAATAAGTAAATGCTATCTTATCCAAACAGTTTTTTGTTATGCAGGCAAGGGAAGAGAAGCTCCCGGTTCTTTAGGTCCCTGAGTTTTTCCAGAGCAACAATAAAAGGAGGCCAGGCCAGAAACTAGACTTATGAGGCTGGCCATTGAGTAACTAACCTGTTCTCATCTACTTGGTTTCACATAGCCTAAAAGTTAATGATTTATTAATCATTTGGTCTGTAAGACTGTATAAATATAGCTTTTAAGTGAAGTTAGCCTTTAGTGTTCCATTTAGCAGCTCCTCCTTAGCCATTAAGAATTCAGTGGGTAATAATAATGCAATCAGATATAACAAAGATACCAATTAATTGGGATGGAGTGAAGTGGATGGGTGGGGAGGGAGGGCCTGTGGGGTTAGATTGGGATGTTTCTTAGCATTTTAAAAAATTCCAGTGCTGGAGGAAGGAGAAATTCAAGGCTTTTCTTTATTATTATTATTTTTTTTAATCTTGGATAATCTCTACCTCCCCTCTCTATTTTTAGCAGTGATTTGGTGGTCCTGAGAACATAATCTATTTCATAAGACTTCCTGCAATAGTGTACACGCCTGAGTGGATGTTTTATAATTTTCAGTTAATGTTTCAGAGCAGTAAACAGAGAATAAATGCTAAGTGAATAACGGCATTTTCTAAAGGCTTGGTTGAGGGCCTTTGCTGCACCTTTTTAGACAGGTGAAGAAGGGAAGAAACACAGGGTCTCTATCTGACTGAAATTTCTAGGATCCTGTGATTGTAGCCTTCTTTTCTCAAGTAACACAGAGCTGGGTTTGTAGAGTTCATTTGCAGCCAAAGCCTCAGTGGGTGACACTCATAATTATCTCTATTAATTTTTAGAAAAGCAAAACCAAGAAATCTCGACTTAATGAGATGCTAAGCAACAGTAAGGCATTTCAATGCCAAGGCACTGTGGTAGTCAACTCCCAGACAGAAATGCTGATGATGATAGCAACTGAATTCATGCATTGGTATAAAGTTTGTGAATCTCTGTACATATATTATCTTGCTTGATGCTCATGACAATCCTGTGAGGCAGGTGACACTATTACATTCATTTCACTGAGGCTGAGAAGTTACCTGACTTGCCCATCACGGCACTTCTGGGAAGCCTCAGAGGCAGTACATATACAATGATATAGTTAACAATAAATTTATTCCCTTTTAGCTATTTAAATAGCAAAATGATATATACAACACAACAATAAATTTAAAGACTAGACACCACAAAATGAGCTTTTTTTCTGGAAAGGACCCAGCCTTTCTAAGGGATTCTATCAGAAAGAATTTGATTATTGCCCTATGGAGTCCCATAAGTAATGGTACTGAGTTGATTAGTGTCATAGCCACCTAGCTGATCCTGTGATCACCATTTTGCAGATGACAAAACTGAGACCCAAAGAAATTAAGTTACTTGCCTGCGGATAAGACAGGTAGTTCAGCAAATATTAATTCAATTCTGCAAATATTTATTTTAGCTGGTGATAAAACCTGGACCTAGATTCAGGTGTCCTGACAGAAGTCTAAATTCTAATCTCTGAAGTAACTCATTTTTAGCCCTAAGAGAACATAAAGGAAAACTGAATCATATATAGTAGTGTTCCCTATCCAGATTTTACTGGTCCTAAAATCTTATGTAGTTAATTTCTAATTTATTGGCTTCTCAACATGTTCTTTAGTTCTTAAGCATTCCCACCAAGGTGGGGAATATGCTAATAACTGATTCCCCATCAACAACTTGCAAATCCTGGTCAGTGATATTAAAACTTTGGAAAAATTAAAAACAAAACAAAACATTTCCTATCAGGAAATGCAAGGGGATGGGGTCCCTGATATATGGTAAACTTCCACTAATCAGAATGTTTGGGAAAATGAGTTTTCTGGTCAATTTAACCTTCTGGCTAATGGATGTTCAGCCAGAGAATTCATGTTGTTTAAACCACTGAAGTTGAAAATCTTTATAAAATGTAGTAGTCTGTCTAAGAAAGAGTATATTAAAGATAATTTAATATTGATGATTGAGAATTTGGCAGTGCCTCAAAGTAATATTTATGAATTTTAATTCTCATTGCACAGTATTATGGATGTATCTGGGAAAAGGTAGGAGATTATGTTGACTGTGCCAATTCATGCTATAATCTGTTTGGTTTTTTTAAATCTACAATATCAGTTTATAATTTATCTCTTTTTATTTAATGAGGAAAATTGCAAGATTCCAGTCAATCAAGAATTTATTATGGTAAACTAAATTCATACTTACTGATTCAAATTCACTGTTCAGTAATCAGAAATGCTGTCGTGTCGGAAAGGGGATTTCGAGAATTTTCTGGTCTCTTTCCAGATTTGGTCTTTTAAAGTCTCCCCTCCCTAACTTCAAAACAGGAAATCATATTCTTTAAGTAGTCAGCGTTCATAAACAGAGACATTAAAATTTTTCTCAAAACCACAGTTTTCAAGCGTCCTCCAAACTTGGCCAAATCCCATCTCCGATTCTCTTCTTCTTCTTTACTCCACTATGCAGGACTAATGCTCTTGACATTCCAGGACTCTTTTTCCAGGGAAAAGTTCTTGTTGGAGGCTCCCACCAGCCTCTAATTGTCCAATCTGAGTCGGGCAAAGAAAAATAGCGTTGGTTTGTCCCCTTCAAATTGCTTCGTCAGCGCTTTCTAGCTGCTGAGCTGCTGCCTTTATTGACCTGCTCATCTGCTTACTTGAAAAAATATAGTTTGCCCCATTTGTCATCTATAAGAGATATTACACTAGAGCTCCTTAGTCAGCTGGCTTCCTCAGGCTTGCGCTTTAATCACCATTATAACCATTTACTTCCTTTCCAGCTGAAGCATTGCTCTTACTAACAAATCTTGTATCAGGGGTGGGGAACCTGTGGCCTTGAGGCCACATGTGGCTTTCTCGGGCAAGTGTGGCCCCTTGACTGAATCCAAACTCCACTGAACAAATCCCCTTAATAAAATAATTTGTTCTGTAAAACTTGGACTCAGTCAAAAGGCTGAAGCTGAGGACCTAGAAGGCCACATGTAGTCTCGAGGCTGCAGTTCCCCACCTGTCTTGTATCATGGCTATGGAACAACTAGGTGGTGCCATGGATAGAACATTGGGCCTGGAGTCAGTCAAACCTGAGTTCAAATCTGGTCTCAGACACTATCTCTGTGACCCTGGGTGAGTTACTTAACCCTGTTTGCCTTTGTTTTCTCATCTGTAAAATGAACTGGAGAAGGAAATGGCAAAGCCCTCTAGAATCTTTGCCAAGAAAACCCAAATGGGCTCACAAAAAGTCAGAGATGATTGAACAACCACAACAAAATTATGGCTAGAACTAGGACAGGGCCAGAAGAGTTTTGCTACAGAATGCTAAAATCTAAGGGGTGTACTTCTTTCTTGTGTTGGCCTACAGATCTCTGGTCCTACACCTTGCAATTCATAGAGATGGTCTTCCATTGACTCATTCTGTATAGCACAATATATAAACTCCATTCCCCCATCTTCACACACCCCTACCTTGTGGTCTTGTCACCATGATACTCCTCTCATGGGGGCTTACCTTTCCTCTTTCTTTTTGCAGATGACAAAACTGAGACCCAAAGAAATTAAGTTAAATTTTGGCATTTTTGGGTCTTTGGGGGAGGGGATACCTCCTTCACCGCAAATAGGAAATTTTATAGAAGACTTAATTTTCATAAAGGCAGGTTGAACAAAAAGTCTCTTAGTTTCAGACATAAAATGACTTTTGCCTAAACTCACATTAGAATCCCCCTTTCCTCCCATGTGTTGTATAACCCATAATTGCTAAACCACTGGGCAACATCTGTTGTATAAAGATCTAGCTGCTGAGTGGTTTCCTAGAAAAATAATTCAATTCTATCTCAAAAGTGTTCCTGTGACCTAGCTCAGTGAGGTTTCTATCTAGCCTAAACCGATGATGCTGGGGCTCCTCATACAGCCAAACTACTCTGCTGGGAGTACCAGTGCCTCCTGCTGCTATTCAGAAGCATAAACTTCCCCTTCATTTATGCCTTCTATCACTTAAATAAAAATTACTTTACCTGCTATGCTGTGGTTCCTGTTCCTCATGATCCTTGAACTTTTTTATTGATTGACACCTTCTCTTAGTACAACTGCAACCCACACTGGTCTGTACTCTGTACCTTTGGTTCCTACCATCCACCCCCTTTGCTACAGTCCTCCTGCCTCAGGTTAAAGAATTCCTAGTCATATCTCAAAATGCATCTGAATCCTAGCATATTAAGGATAAAACATTCCTTTTTAAAAATATATTTTTATTTCATTAAATATTTCCCACTTACATGTAAAACATTTTTAACAGTTGTTTTTTTTAAAAAATCTTGAGTTCTAAATTCTCTCCCTCCGTCTCCTCCCCATCCTTTCAGAAAGCAAGCAGTATGATACTAATTACACATATGAAGTCATGCAAAACATGTTTCTATATTAGCCATGATGCAAAAGAAAACACACACCCAAAACCAAGAAAAATAAAGAAAGGAAGAAAATTAGTAAGCTTCGATCTGCACTCAGAATTCATCAGTTCTCTCTCTGGAGGTAGATAGCATTTTTCATCATGAGTCCTTAAGATTTGTTTTGGATTATTGTCTTGATCAGTAGCTAAGTTTTTCAAAGTTAATCATCTGTACAATATTGCTATTACCATGAACTATGCCCTCCTGGTTCTGCTCACTTCACTTTGAATGAGTTCATACAAGTCTTCCCAGGTTTTTCGAAAACCATCCTGCTCATCAGTTCTTATAGCACAATAGTATTCCATCACAATCATACACAGCCTGTTCAGCCATTCCCCAAATGACGGGCATCCACTCCATTTCCAATTCTTTGCCACCACAGAAAGAGCTGCTATAATTATTTTTGTACAAATAGGTCCTTTTCCATTTTCTCTAATCTCTCTGGGATATAAACCTAGTAATGGTATTTCTGGGTCAAAGGGTATGCACAGTTTTCTTGCCCTTTGGGGCAGAGTTCCAAATTGTTCTCCAGAATGATTGGACCAGTTCACAACTCCATCAGTAGTACATTAGTGAACCTATTTTTTCCACATCCCTTCCAGCATTTGAGACAACACAATCTTGGTAAAGGTTTCCAGGTTGTCCAGGAACCAGACGTCAGTGGGGTCCCTGTTAGAACTGGAGAAAGACAATACTCTTTCTACTTAATAAATGAAGAAATGAAGGCATAGCTAAACTGAGTGATTTGCCAAAGATCATAAAGCAAATCAACTGCAGAGTTGGTACTAATACCCACTTCAAACCTTACAACTCTGTGTAGGCTTTTTGTTGGTGGTGGTTGGCTTATACCATGTTTTCATCAGGGTGGGGACCTCTTGGTGTGGAAACTTCTTCTACCAATATGGATGGATAACTTATGCGTTAGAGAGTTGTCTGGGTCACTAAGAGAATAAATAGCCTTCCCATAGTCACATAACTGATATGTGTGCACTTGAAGCAGGAATTGAAATTAGATCCTCCCAACTCCAAGGCCAGCCCTCCAACTGTGCTTCTTTTCATGTTGGCTTTATATACTACAAACTACCTGGCCCTCTGAAACTAAGGAAATCAATTAAAGCTAAATTGTAGGTCAAACTTTAAAATACCGATGGAAAATTATGTACTCTTCACATGAAATTTGTGAGCCTGGAGTCCACGGGAAGCAGAACAAGCTACTTTCTGAACAAGGAGTTAGATGTCCATTCTTTGTAGACAGAGGGCATCTGCTTCTTGATGGTCTTTGCAATCTGTTACACAGACAAAAAGGTTTATGCTTCTCGTGTGACATGTGGTTAATTAAAGGTGGCTGAGTCTCTGAAGGGTGGAGAGGAGAGGGACAAAGTATTTATGACAAAGGATAGGGGCAGACTTTGACTCATCTTCCTCCCTCTCCTCTCATATCTAATCAATTACCAGGTGTAGTGCATCATTTATTGCACTGAACCCTGACTATCTATCTTTATTGCCTGCCACTTCCATGTCACCTCCCTGGGCTATTGTGATCACTTCCTAATGGGTCTTGCTGTATTTGATCTTTTCTCTTACAATCCATCTGTCATACCACTCATTGCCAAAATAATCTTTCCTGCTTATACATCTAGTCACATTCCTCTTAAAGGGCTTCTGTTTATCAAGGAAATGTCAAATTCCTTCACCTAGCATTCAAGATCCTCTACCGCTTGGCACCCCTTTTGCTTCCTTTCCAGCCTTATCTCATATTATTTCATTTTGTTCACTCTTCTTCACCCTACCTGGACCTCTTTCTCTTCCTTGCACCCACAGGGAACCCTCATGCCTCTGTAGATTCGCTCAATTATACACCATATATTTGAACTGCCTGATATACTTATTTCTCCTTCTCTTCATCTGTTAAATTCCTATCTATCCTTGGGAGGATCTAATGTCTTATCCAAGATCCCTTCCCTGATCTTTACCCTTGTCTTCAAGTTGGTAGGGCCCTTAGCCCTCAGAACTCACATAGCACATTCTTTTGTACTTCTCCAATTTATTACTTTTGTTCTGTCACTTTTTCAGTCATATCTGACTCTCCATGACCCCATTTGAAATTTTCTTTGTAAAGATACTGGAGTGGTTTGCTATTTCTTTCTCCACCTCATATTATAGATGAGGAGGCTGAGGCAAACAGGGTTAAGTGACTTGCCCAAGGTCACACAATAAGTGTCGGGGTCAGATTTGAATTTAGGAAGATAAGTCTTCTTGACTCCTGTTCCTGTACTCTATCCACTATGCCACCTAGCTACCATTACTTCTCCAATACACTTATGTAATGCTTTGCATTATAGCTATCTTCTCTGATGTCTTATCCCTCTAGTAGACAGTGAGCTTCTTGAGGGAAGGGCCTTATTTTTTTTTATATGAACTCTGTATCTCCCTGATTGCCTAGCACAGTGTTCAGTACACAGTAGGTGCATAATATGTTCATTGCTTTGATTTCTGATGCTCTGAAAAACTTTCACAGATCCTAAAATAAGTACAAAATTAGCTTGATTGTCCTACATATCGTGCAGAAAAGAACAGAAACAAAATGGGGCTGATGTTAGTTTCTATAAGAAAATAAAGAATGTTGACTCCCTAAGAAAAAATCTCCATGGTCACATGGATTTACAAGCGAATTCTATCAGACATTAAAGAGCAGTTAATGCCAATACTATATAGACTATTTGGGAAAATAGGTGAAGAAAGAATCCTACCAAATTCTTTTTATGATACAAATATGGTACTGATACCTAAACTAGGAAGAATCCCATCAAATTCTTTTTATGATACAAATATGGTACTGATACCTAAACCAGGAAGAGTCAAAACAGAGAAAGAAAAATATAGACCAATTTCCCTGATGAATATAGATGCAAAAATTTTAAATAAAATATTGGCAGAAATAGAAGATGTCTCTTTTGCACACACATACACACACACATACACACATCATAATGAGCAGAGAGCAAAAAATGCAAGAAGGTATATGAATACCATTTGGCTACCCGATTTTGAAAATCATATAAGGCCCTGGTAACTGATTATGGGATAAAAAAAAACTGCTGCAAGATACACAACAACCTGATTACATTCATTGCCAAAAGATGATGACATCATTTATTATTTTATTATCATATTATGATTCATAGAGGGAGTCCATCAGTTAGTTAATAATGAGAACAACAACAATAATAAAAGCAATAGAATCTTGTCAACAGAATGTAAGCTCCTTGAGGATAAGAACAATTTAGTTTTTGTCTTTGTATCTACGGTGCCTAACAAGAGTAGGTACTTAAAAAAGATTGAGTAAATTTATAATTTATTTTTATATATTATACATATTAATTATATTATATTGTATTACACATGTGCACATATATTATAATTTTAGATATAATAATATAATTTCCTTAGGACATTAAGATTTTATAAAAAGCTTATTTAATGCTTACAAAAACCCTGTGAGGTAGGGGCTATTATTATTATTCCATTTTTATAGATGAAGAAACTGAGGCTCAGAGTCACAAGTTGTATAAGTATCCAAGGCAAGGACTGAACTTGGCTTTTTCTGATTCCAAGGCCAATGCTCTATCCACTGTTCTATAGATGGTGCCCACTGAACATGAGCATTAATTGAACAGGAGGAAGCGTGTCAGTTGGATTGCCTTTGGATATGCACAGTGCTTCGACTCCAAGCTTCTGCCCATCTTTTCTTTTCTTTTTTTAAAAATTTTATTTAAAATTTTTTTTTATATGAGATTTTGGTTTACAAATTTTCTCCCCATCTTTCCGCTACCCACCACCCAAAAATAGCAATCCCACTGTATACTCTCTCTCTCAATCACCTCTGTCCTATATCCTCCCCCATTACCCTTCTGACTTTCTGGTAGGGCAAGATGGATCTCCCTACCCCAGTACCTGTATATTTCCCTCATTCCTATTCCACCCCTCACTTGTTCTATTCTCTACTTTGTCCCTGTCCCTTTACAAAAGTATATGAAAAGCCCATCTTTTCAACATCAATATTGTTTCTAGTGGCACTCTATGGCTCTGAATCACAGAATCACAGGATCACATATTTGGAACTGGAAAGGACTCAAATATCCTTGGGGTAATAGGAAATTCTTGCTCTTCTGATACTGAGAGGTACTATTAAGAATTTTTGTTCCACTTGAGATACACAGGCACTGTGGTTCGGAGATCCATCCTGCCCTACCGAAAAGTCAGAGGGGTGAGGGGAGAAGCCATAGGAGAGAACAGACTGGGGGAGGGGGGATACACTGGGATGGCTGTTTTGGGGTGGTGGGTAGGGGAAAGATGGGGAGAAAATATGTAACTCAAAATCTTGTGGAAATGAATGATGCAAACTAAAATAAAATTTAAAAAAAAAAAAAAAGAATTTTTGTTCCAGAGATAACTGGCACAAAACCCATCCTCCTGCACTGATGGGGAGGAGAGATGTAAACCAGAGTTCACCTGGGATGTGTCTCCTGCAGGAAAGAAGTGTGTAATATCTGGTTGTTTCTTATTTTAGTGAATTATTCTTGCTAACTAGATGCAAAGTTCAATTGTTTCTAAACTGAAGGACAGCAAGTACTGTCAATGTCCTCTAAATTTGGTGACACGAGACAAAGCTCCAGCTACCCCATCCTAACTAGTTGTGGTTCTGCTGAGACCACTGGGGAACTTGTTCCACTGGAGAGGTAAATATCTTGTTTTAGCTCAGGGTTGCTTCGATCTTATCCTCCCATTGTTCTTGGAAATGGGATCCTTTGGCAGCATTTTATATCATGGAATTTGAGGCTCTTCTGACCATATGGCAGTAACGCAACTAGTCCAACCCTTGTACAAATAAGGAAATGAAAGGACAGAGTGGTCGATTGATTTTCCTAAAGTCACACAGCTAATTTGTGGTAGATCTTGGAAATGAGAACCAAGGTCTCCTAAGCCCAGGCCAATGCTCTTTGTACTATAAATTACATGGTCTCCCTTTGCCTGTGAGTAGAACATCACATTATGAGACTGATCTAGTGATACTGAGTACTCATGTTAAGGCCTTCTGTAAGATTTTCATGTATGGAAGTCCTATGTGATTAAGGTGCCATGGCAGATAGAGCACTAGGCCTGGTGGTCAGGAAGACTCCTCTTCGGTTCAAATCTGGCTTTAGACACTTACTAGCTGTGTGATCCTGGGCAAGTCACTTAACCTTGTTTGCCTCCTTTTCCTCATCAAACTAGAGAAGCAAACACCAAACCACTCCAGTATCTTTATCAAGAAAATCCCAAATGGGGTCACAAAGAGTCAGACATGATTGGAAATGACTGAATAACAACAATGTCCTGCTATACCCATTCACTCAAAGCCTTCTCCCCATGCTCTTATATTCATGGAGAGAATCCTTCCCCAAAAACATGATTGCTGATGTTCTAGTAAAAATAAATGACGGTTTTAAAAAACTTTCCAGTTGTCTAAACTAGTCTTCATTAGGAAGGAGGGATGGAAGCAAACACTTATTAGATGCCCTCTATGTGTTAAGCATTGTGCTAAACTCTCGGGATACAAATACAAGTGAAAAAGAAGGTCTCTGCTCTTGGGGAGCTTACATTCTGATGGGATAAGACAACGTACGAAAGGGAGCTGACAAGTGAGGGGTGAGATGAGGGGAAGGTATTTGGTGCTGGGCCATGGTTGTGAAGTCCAGAAGTCAGGCCCACGGCCCCTCAACAAAACTGAGATTTAGAAGGAACTTATAAATGGGGGAAGGGGGTGGGGCTCACCAAAGGATCTTCTGGATTGAGAAGGCCCCAATGGGATTAGATATTCCAGGGTGAGTAGGCCCCAGGCCCTCAGGGAAGTTCCAGAATGTGAACACTGTTTGGAAGTTCAGGAGCCAGGAAGTAGGGCTGGGAGGCGATTGAAATTTGCCTCACATTTATTTCCAAATTTGCTAAGGCCTGTAGATTTTGAGCCAGAATGAACCACTGACACTGTCTAGTCCAACCCATCCGTTTTACAACTGAAGTCCAAAAAGTTGAATGCCTTGCCCAAAATCACACATGGAGGTCAGGTAGTAAGGGACAGATGCTGGAATCCATTTCCTCGGAGGCCATATCCAGTACTCTTTCTTCTATAGACAGTTGGCCTCAGAGTCAGTATTCAAATCTTGCCTCTGAAACTTATTGGTTATGAGTCCCTGGGCAAGAGTCTTAATTCCTCAATGCCTCTAGACAATTTTCTAAATCTCTCTAAGTCACAGATTGGATGCCAGTCTGCACTGGTAGAGTGAATTTCTTCACCAGTAGATCCCTACATGAATGAAATCATAGGTCTGGACAAAACAAGAAAGTCACTTTAGAAACCCAAGAGGACAAGAACTTTTACAAGTATAATTGTTCACAATGGTTAACTCTGCATTATGGGAACTAAATAAAACATCAGACATATTTAACTGTCATATTAATGAACTTTAATTGATTCCTGGTCAGTACCTACTCACAGCTGAAAGATTTTCCAGGAAGTTACATAACAAGTATAGATTAGAATAGTTGACCTCTAAGGCCCTTTCCAGTTCTGACAGTCTTTGCTTCCATGAAAACAACTGGCAGGACAGACTGAAAAGAGACATTTTTTTAAAAAAAAAAGTAGGAGAAGGAGAATGCATGTCTGAACTTACTGTTTCACACTTGGTTTTAGTTTCAAGAATGATACATACAGTGCTTCAAGCAGATGTGTGACTTATGACAAGTTTGCCAGCAGATGTTACTTGTTTTCCAGTGAGTGTACTGGTACGTACCAACAGAAAAAAAAAAAAAAGATGTGCTTCCTGTTCATGACCACCCCAGAGCACTGAAACGGTCTTCTGTACCATTAGATGTGAGGTGTATGTCTGGACAGGTTAGTGTTAAAGGAATTAGAAAGTGAAAACAATTTAAAATTTATACAAAAGTCAGGAAGGATCATACAGTTGAAGCTCCTTAAATGTTAGAATTCATTTTTTCTCCCACTTAATAGTATTTTATTTTTTCCAATTACATGTAAAGATAATTTTCTTACAATTTTTTTCTCCCTCCTTCCCTTCCTTTCCCCCTCCCCAAGATGGCAAGCAATCTGGTATAGGCTATACATGTACAATCATATTAAACATATTTCCACATTGGTTATATTGTGAGAGAAGAATCCAAACAAAAGGGAAAAACCACGAGAAAGAGAAAAAGAGAAAAGATCATAAACTTCGATCTGCATTCAGACTCCATGGTTCTTCCTCTGGATGTGGATAGCCTTTTCCATCATGACTCTTTTGGAATTGTCTAGATCGTTGTATTGCTGAGAAGAGCTAAGTCTATCAAAGCTGGTTATCACACAGTGTTGCTGTTACTATATACAATGTTCTCCCTGGTTCTGCTCACTTCACTCAGCATCAGTTCACGTAAGTTCTGAAATCTATCTGCTCATCATTTCTTATAAAACAGTTGTATCCCATTACATTTATATGCCATGATTTGTTCAGCCATTCACCAATTCATGAGCATCCTCTCAATTTCCAATTCTTTGTCACCACAAAAAGAGTTGCTATAAATATTTTTGTACATGTGGGTCCTTTCCCCTTTTTAATGATCTCTTTAGGATACAAGCCTAGTAATGATATTGCTGGATCAAAGGATATGCAGTTTTAAAGCCTTTTGGACATAGTTCCAAATTTCTCTCCAGAATGTTGGGTCAGTTCACAACTCCACCAAAAATGCATTAGTGTTCTAATTTTCCCACATATTCTCCAATATTTATCATTTTCCTGTTTTGTCATGTTAGACAATCAGATAGGTGTGAGTTGGTACCTCAGAGTTGTTTTAATTTGCATTTCTGTAATCAATAGCGATTTAGAAGCATTTTTCATACAACTACAAATAGCTTTAATTTCTTCATCTGAAAACTGCTTGTTCATATCCTTTGACCATTTATCAGTTGGGGAATGATTTGTATTCTTATAAATTTGACTCAGTTCTCTCTATATTTTAGGATTCATTTTTACAAAGAATTGTGACTGGAAGCAGGTCTTATTGTCTCCTGTTTAGGACTTATCTAAAACTCTACAGAACTTGGCAATATTTCTTTCTGGCACTATTCTGAAAGCCAAACCTGAATGGTCTATAAAGCCTGGACCATGGGAATCATCTGTCCTTTTAACAGTAGCTCAAAAATTTGAATTTCTCATTCATCTTTTTACTGTATAGGAAGAAACAACTTTGTTTTTTCCCCCTTCCTATTGGCCCAAATACTACTATGTGAGCAAGTGACACTGAAATGCATATTCAAAATGGCTAAGGATGAAGAGATTCCTGAAAATGTAGAACAGGCTTGGGCCAGGTACATACCAGAGCTATGCTTCTCAGTCCTGGTCTAACAATATCCCAGGCTATCTCTAGTTCTATCTAAGGGGTTTAAAAAAATTGTAATTTACTTTAATTCAACAAAATAAATGTATGGGAGTGATGGGCATGAAACTGAAGGAACTGTGATACATCAGTATTCCCAGAAGTTGGATAGTACTGTGTTAAAAACCTTAGACTCAAAGGAACCAGGCTGGAATTCTATTTACAATTTGTGTGACCTTAGGGTGGTTACTTCACCCCTCTTTGTCTTGGTTCTACTCTGAATTTCTCCCATGTATTAAAATCCTAGAATAGGAACTTTCAACTTTAGGGTTTGTAAACTTATAAAAAATTTTTGACAACTGTATTTCAATATTTGAGTATTTTTGTGTGATTTTGTTGTTGTTCAGTTGTGTCCTACTCTTTGTGGCCCCGTGTACAATACTGTCTATGGGGTTTTCTTGGTAAAGATACTGGAGTGGATTGTGGATTCCTTCTCCAGAGGACTAAGGCAAACAGAGGTTAAGTGAATTATTCAGGGTCACACAGCCAGTAAGGTCTCAGGCCAGATTTGAATTCAGGTCATCCTGATTCCAGACTTAGCCCTTTATCAACTGAGCTGCTTAGTTGCCTTACATGTATATGTATGCATATATGTATGTATGTATGCATATAAATACTGATATTTCTTATTTTTGTACGTACTTTCCCCCAGGAAAATGTAAACTCTTTGAGAGTAGGGATTTTTCTGTTTTCTTCTGGTTTTGTCTTCATTTCTCTAGCAGAGTGCCTTATATCTAGTGGAAACTAGGTAAATGCTGAATTGAATTAATTGAACCAAAGAAGGAAGATGCATTCGATAAAATGGTAAATCCTAGCACTTATAGCTTCCTCTGTTCTGCCTTAATCCCCATTCGTCCTACTGTATTACAATGTGATCATGAAGCTCAGTTCACTCAGAGCAATGCTTAACAACTAATTTCCAGCACAAATGTTAGCAAAGCTGTTGTACAATTTTCATGGTCTAATGAAAGCACAAATCTAGACAGGGTATCAGAGATCTTGGTCAGCCTCCTCGGTTGCATAACCTATATGACCTTGGGGTAGTTGCATGAACTTCCAAAAATAATTTTTTCCTTCCAGAAATTGGAGCTTAACCACATAATACCAACCACCTGTCTGGGTCTATGAAAATGTCTCGAGCATTAAATTAAACCAGAAAACAAATAAATTAGTAATATGTCATGAAAACAAGGCCTGAAAGCAATTATTAATGGTAAAACCATTACAGTATGAAATTTTTATAACATCCCCAAGAGATTCTCTGTAAGGGATAACTTCCTTTACATAATGACAAAATAATACTAATAACATCTTTGTAAACACAGAAAAGCTGCATGGTGCTGGGGATAGAGATCTGACCTTGGAGTCGAACCTGAATTCAAGCAGACACATACTGGTCATACAATCATGGACAAGGTACTGAACCTCTCACTGCCTAAGGAAACTCTAGTTAGAGATTGCTGCAATGGTGGAGGGAGTTTACACACTAGGATGAAATCATGGGTCCAGATTTTTTTAAATGTTCACAAAACACCTTCCTTATGAAGCAGGGTTACTAAAATCTCTTTCTCAATAGAGTCCTTCCTCCTTGGTTACAGATGCTTGTGTCAGAAGGAACTGACCCTTTCTTCTCCATTTTAGAAGTCTCCTAAAAGAAGCCTGGTATAATCTGAATAACCTAGTCCAGGTTCTCTGGAGGGGAGGATGAAGCCAAGATGGTAACGTAGAAGAAGCACTACAGATGAATTCTCCTAACATTCCCCTCCAAACAACTTTAAAATAGAGTTTCAAACTGAATTGCGGAGTGGTAGAGCCAACAAAAGGTTGGGGTGAAACATTTTCATTCCCAAGCAACTTAGGAGGTCAAAAGAAGAGGTCTGTGACACTGGGGTTGGGGCTGGCCCAGAGTACACATAGCATCAATACCAGCTGTGGGCCTTGGAGGCTGCTGTGGGAGAGCTTTGGGAGTTCTCAACCCAGAGACAGCACAGGGATTGGACAACTGGTCAGAAAGAGATGATAGGAGATCCCTGTGTAAGGCTGGGCACAGGATTGTGCACTATTTGGCACCTCCATTTCACATTTGCTACTCCAGATCACAGTTCCAGGGAAGAGAGGAGCACTTGTGTCTGTAAGGAGCAGGAACTCTAGCTGCCTAAGGATTAGAGAAATCAGGAAAGTAGTGACCACGTCTCTCCCTGGAACATACCAAGCTGGAAGCACCAAAAGTTTATAAATCTTCATAACTAGTTGTGAAAACAGCAGTGAAGAAAAAGCCTGAAGTTTGGGACAGTGCCCCTCCCACAGGTGAGCAGAGTCCAACTTTAATATAAAGTTCAAATTCAAGAAATAAGCTGGAAAAATGAGCAAACAATGACAACAACCACCACAATAAGAAAAAGGCCTGACCATAAAAGCCTGACAGGAAAAATCAAAACCCAAATGAAAAGAAGACAATGATATTAAAACAGCCACAAGCAAAGCCTCAAAGAAAAAATGCAAATTGGACATAAGCTCAGAAAGAATTCCTGGAAAAATCTAAAGAGAGAGCAAAAAAGAAATGTATTAGGGTATAAACATCTCACAATCAAATGCAGAAAAAGAGAACTATTGAATGCATCTTTTGGGGGGCCATAATGCAATAAAAATTACATTAAATAAAGGACTTTGGAATCATAGTCAAAAATTAATTGGAAACTAAATAAACTAATCCTAAAAAATGAATAGGTAAAAGAACAAATCATAGAAAATTAATTATTTCACTAAAGATGAAGGCAATAATGAAATAACATACCAAAATTTGTGGATGCTACAAAAGCAGTACTTAGGGGAAAATTTATATTTCTAAATGCTTATATCAATAAAAATTGAGAAAGGTCAGATCAGCAAACTGGGCATACAGCTAAAAAAAAACTAGGAACCCCCACCCCAAATCCCTAATTAAATACCAAATTGGAAATCCTGAAAAATCAAAGGAGAAATTAATAAAATTGAAATTAAAAAAACCATTGAAGTAATAAATAAAACTAAGAGCCAGTTTTATGAAAAATAAAACCAATAAATAGATAAATCACTGGTTAGTTTGATTAATAAAAAGAAAACCAAATTACTATACAAATAAAACCAATGTGGCCAAGGAAAGCAGAAATGGGGGGGGAGGGCAGAATTTTAGACGGTTTCTTAGATAAAAGTTACATATCTCAAATATATAGATAACTTTGTCAAATTTATAAGAATATGAATCATTCCCCAATTGATAAATGGTCAATGGATATGAATAGACAGTTTTCAGGAGAAGAAATCAAAATTATATATAGTCATATGAAAAAATACTCTAAATATACTCTAAATACTAAATACTAAAAAATACTCTAAATGACTACTGATTAGAAAAATGCAAATTAAACAACTTTGTGACATCATCTCACATCTATCAGATTTGCTAAAATGATAAAGGTGAAAATGACAAATGTGAGAGGGGATATGAAAGAATTGGGACATTAATAATACACTGTTGTATATTTATATTATATATTAATACTAATTCATAATAATATGATACATTAATACAATTAATTGGAACTGTGGACTGATCTAACCATTTTAGAGAGCAATTTTAGAGAGCAATTATGCCAAAAGTTATATAAAAAGTTATGTAAAATAAGTTATATATAAAAGTTATATAAAACTCTGACCCAGCAATACCATACTATTAGGTCCATTTCCCAAGGTGATTAGGGAAAAAGAACTTATATGCTAAAATATTTATAGCGGCTCTCTTTGTGGTGGCAAAGAACCAGAAATTGAGGGATGACCCTCAACTGCAGAATGGCTAAACAAGTTGTGGTATATGAGTATGATGGAATACTACTGTGCTGTAAGAAGATGAGCTGGCTGATTTTAGAAAAACATGGAAAGACTTGTTTGAAATAATGAAAAGCGAAGTGAGCAGAACCAAGAGAACATTGTATACACTAACAGCAATGCTATTCAAAGAATAATCATGAACAACCAACCTATTCTGAGTACTATAAATACTCAAATCAACTATAAAGGACCTATGAAGGAAGATGCTTTCCACCTCCAGAGAAAGAAGTGTACAAAGTATGGTTTTACATATACTTGTAAACCTGTGTCAACTGGTGGCCTCTTCTAGAGCAGGGTGGGGAGGGTGAAGAGACAATTTAGAACTTAAAATGTAACAAAAAACAAATTAAAAGATTAATTAAAGATCAAAAAACCAAAATAACTGTAGATAATATAAAATTCTTTGGATTCTATCTTCCAAGGAAAACAAACCCAGGAACTATATGAACACAATCACAAAATAATTTTCACACAAATAAAGACAGATCTGAACAAACAGATAAATATTAATTGCCCATGGGTAAGCTGATGGAATATAATAAAAATGACAATTCTACCTAAATTAATTTACTCATTCAGTGCCATATCAATTATAGAGCTAGGAAAAAACCAAACAAAATTCATCTGGAAGAACAAACGGTCAAGACTATCAAGGGAATCAATGAAAAAATGAGACAGAAGGTGGCATAGCAGGGCCAGATTTCAAACTATATTACAAAGTGGTAATCATCAAAACAATCTAGTACTGGTTAAAAAATAGAGTGATGGATCAGTTAACTAGAGTATACACACAATATACAGTAGTCAATGACCACAGTAATCTAGTGTTTAACTCAAAGATCCAAGCCTCTGGGGCAAGAACTTACTATTTGACAAAAATTGCCGGGAAAACTGGAAAGCAGTTTAGCATAAACTAGGCAAAGACCAGCATCTCACACCACATATTGTTAACATATAACCATATATGGTTAACATAGACACAAATGGTGATAACCTAAACAATTCAGGAGAGCACGGAAAATTTTACCTATCAGATCTATGGATAAGGGCAAAGTTTATAACCAAACAAGAGCTAGAAAGAATCACACGAAGGAAAATGAATCATTTTGATTACTTGAAATTTAAAAATTTTTTTGCAAAAAGAAATTCAATGCATCCAAAATAAGGAAGGCAGGAAACTGGAGAAAAAAAATTTACAGCAAGTTTATATGATAAAAGTCTCGTTTCTCATATATATAGGGAACAGATCCAATTTTACAAAAATAACCATTCTCCAGGTATATGAATAGGTAGTTTTCAGAAAAAGAAATCAAAGCTATCAATAGTCATGTAAAAAATGCTCTAAATCATTATTGATTAGAAAGATGCAAATTAAAACAACTCTGAGGTGCCATCTCACATCTATCTATGGCTACCATGACAGAAAAGCAAAATTACAAAAGGGATGTGGAAAAATAGGTCCTCTAATTAATGTACTGCTGGTAGAGTTGTCAACTGGTCCAACCATTCTGGAGAGCAATTTGGAACAATGCCCAAAGGACTAGAAAACTATGTGTCCCCTTTGATCCAGCAATACCACTACGAGGTTTATATCCCAAAGAGATCAAAGGAAAAGGAAAAGGATTCAAATGTACAAAAATATTTATAGAAACTCTCTTTGTGTTGGTAAAGAAGTGGAAAAAAGGGGATGCCCATCAATTAGGGAATGACTGGACCAGTTGTGGTATATGATTGTGATGGAATACTACTGTGATATAAGATATAAAATGGAAGGTTTCAGAAAAATCTGGGAAGATTTGTATGAACGGATGAAAAGTGAAGTGAGCAGAACTGGGAGAACATTGTACATAGTAACAACAATATTGTTAACCATGATCAATTGTGAAAGACTTACCTACTTTATTCAATACAATGATCTGAGACAATTCCGAAAGACTCATGACGAAAAATGCTATCCACCTCCAAAGAGAAAACTGATGAACTCTGACTGCAGAATAAAGTATATATTTTTCACTTTTTCTTAATTTTTCTTGTTTGTTTTTGTATGCCAACATGGTTAATATGGAAATATTTTTGCATTACTTCATATGTATAATTGATATCACATTACTTTCCATCTTAATGGGTAGGGAAGCAGTTGGTGGGGAGAGAATTTAGAGCTCACAATTTTAAAAAAATTACTGTTAAAATAAATAAAGTATACCTTTTTTTAAAAAAATGAAAAGCCTACGCAGGGAAAGTAGAAATATCCCTCCAACGCCAAGCTCAATTGGAAGAGCTGGGAATTAGAGGAGTGAAGAAATAAATGACAATATACTTCCCCACGCATATTGGGGAATGAAGTCAAATGGGAATGGAAAACAGAAACCGTGAGCAATCTCAGAAATAAGTTCCAACAGAGATCTGTAGAGATCCTAATAGAGAGAGGACTGAAGGATCTGAGCATAAAACAATGAAAGAATTGACCAAGAGGCACTCAGAGCTCCAGTGTTGGGAACAATAAGTACCAGCTTTTAATCCTTGCTGCCTCCCCCCATTCCCCCACACCCCTGTCCCACTGTAATATTTTAAATTGTAGAAACGATATAAGTCTCTGAGAAGTAGAGGTTGTAGAAATGGGGTAAGTGGTATTTTGACTCTATAGGCTCAGAGCAGAGGTGTGCTGGAGGCAGCTCAAACCAGCTTGAGAGATTCAATTACTAAAGTTTCAATGTTAGCATTTATACCTTGGAAACTGACAAACAGAATAAATGATGAAAGATTGGAATAGTCAATGTTTAAGGGGGCTGGGAAAAGATAGGCATAGTAATCCAATGTTGGTGAACTACAAATTTGTCCAACTATTCTGGAAAGCAATATGGGATTATGCTAAGAAATTACTGAACTGTTTTTGTCCTTTGATTCAGATATCTTGCTGCTAGGAATCCATCCAAAGGATGTCAAAGATAGAAAGAAAAGTCCTATATACCTCAAAATTTTGTAGCAGCAGTTTTTGTATTAGTAAAGAACTGGAAATAAAGTAGATATCCATTGATTAGGGAATGGCTAAATATATTATATTACAGGAATCTACAGGAAATGATGAAGAATATAGAAAAGCATGGAAAGACATATAAAGTGATACGTGTAAGATGGATAGATGCAGATATAGGAATATATAACATATTCACAGACATCAAGTGGGGGAGGATATCTAAAAAAAGGAGCTGTTTGAAAACTAGTTAAGAAAGGGGCTGAAAGGAGAAAGAACCCCAGGAACCAGGAAAACTAGATATACCTATCTAGTAACTATAGCAATGTACATTTTTAAAAATAAAAAATTAGTGCCAAACAATTATAATGATCATAGACCAAAGAAGAGAGAAGAAAATTCACCCCTCTACCCTCTCTGAAGAAATGGAGATCCATATGAGCAAAACATGATACATATTGTTAAACTCCAGAAATGTAGTAGTTAATTTTGCTGAACTGCCTTTTTTTAACCACCTTTTAAAAATTCTTTGTTACAAGGGATTGATCTCTTGGGAGGGAAGGAGACAGGAGAAAAGAGGAAATGGGAGGGGAGACAGAGGATATATTTGGAAATTAAGATATAAAAACAAAAGATATTAATAGAATTTTAAAAAATTAAACAAGTTCCTCAAAAAGGGTTGGGACCTAGCCAGATATATTTCCAGGTGACCAAAGCATACATTGAATGGAATTCCCAAACTGGGAAATTTGTGTAAGCCTGCTCACAAGCTGACCATGAAACCTGAAATAGCTAGAAAAGCAACTAAGACACCAGGCCTAAGTGTAGCTCTCAACTAACAAAGGCTTAAAATTCAACCTCCTACTTTAAGAACTGCCAAGCTGTAAGTGCCTGTTCAGAGAATCTTCATTATGAGAAAAAAACTTCTGGGTTTTTTGTTTTGTTTTGTTTTGTTTGGGCAAATAAATATTTGAAGGGGGGCGTAACATGAGAGGGCCATGCTGTTGTCATGATGCTACTGATACACACACATTGTGCTATTATAGCAGATGTTATCAGGCTACATTATCATTAGGCCTCCCAGGTAACCTGAGGCAGCAAGGCAATTGACTCAGCACCACCTAACACTGGTGTTTCTGTCCAGCTCAGGCAGTGTAACCCAAGAAAACAGCATACCTCACAGAGAATTTTCTTTACCCGCTGACAACAGCAGCAAACAGCATGGAACTGCCCAGTAAAATTAGAGTTATTTGCAATAGCAATCCTATCCACAGGGTCTAACAAGGGAGTATAGCCAGCCAGTTACCAGAGACTTCTGTTTTGGCTTCTCAAGTGTCTAATCTGGGGATATGTCAGTAATGTTTTCGTCTTTGAATGAGAGAAGTCTTATAGGAATTCTGGGCATAATGCCTTGACTTTGCTCATACTTTCCCCAACATTTTCTTTTTCTTCATTGGATTTTATAACTTAGCAATGTTTCGATGTCAACGTGGAAAACAAGGCTGACCCAAGGACTGAAATCCCCATCTCCAAAAATGCATCCATTTCCTTGTTCAGCACTCCTCACCTGCTTTGGGAACACAAGGGATAATGTGCCCTTTGATCAATCCAGTCCAGCTGATGCCCATTCCACCATCTATGTCCAGCCTTTGGCCAAAGCAAGTGGACATGAAGGTCATCCAGGAGGATCAGAGGAAATCCTAGAGGAAAAGCCGAGTTCCTGTACTTCCTCAAAGAAAAATGGCAGTACAGGCAACCATGCTGTTGCCCAGGCTGCTCCCGTACCTGAGGAGCTGCCTGTGCTCCCAGGGAATGAGCCAGACTGCAATTCAGTTATGTTCCACACTTCCATACCCAGACCATCTATTGTCAAAATGGCAAAGGTGAGTGCCTCTCGGTTCTACAGATTGGTGGTAGAAGGGATCAGGTATAAGTTCCTTGAGGGTTTTTGTATCTCCATTTTCTGGCATAGTGCCTGGTACACAGTACTATGTTTACTGCTTGTTTGTTGATTGAACTAATGAATCATGGGCTCCCCAGGAAACAAACTCTTAACTCTTTTGGGAACTTTTTGAACAAACTGAATTTGACTTGCACTCTGTCACTAACAATGTGATCTTGAGACTATCATATACTTATCCAGATCCTCAGTTTCTTCAAAATTCATAGAAAAAGGGATGGGGAGACAAAGTGGACTAAACGTTCTGACATGTCTTTTCCAGTTTGAACAAAGTGGACTAAACATTCTGACGTGTCTTTTCCAGTTTGAACAATCTATTAATTGCTCTAACACCAATCCCCTTCTCAATAATTGGCTCAAGCAGCAATTTACTTCATAAACTCTAATCACATAATATAGAGAATTAGGGTTATCTATATTTGTGTCTTATCCTCTTCTAGTATGTAAAAGTGCCATGAAGGCAGGGATTGTGTGTTATTTAAAATTTATTCCCCCCCCCATATATTTCCCCCCCCCCAGACCAATACTCTGCATATAATAAGTGCTTAATAAGTATTTTTATGAATGTTAAATGAATATTGACATTGAAGGGAAATAATCCTTTCTGGAATTAAATTCACTTCAACAAAGATTCATTAGTCCCTAATATGTGCTAGGCATTGTGCTAGAACTTGTCTACTTTTTAGGGGGGAGATGGAGGGGAGTGATGCTAGCCCTGTGATTTTTATCCCTCTTCCAACACAGATTAGTGATTGTTTTTCAATTTATTCTTGGAGAGTTTATTGAGCTTCTGACAGATTAAATGATATATCCAGGCTCATCTAGCCAGAATGTAAGAGGCAGAATTTAAGCATAGGTTGTTCTGATTCCAAGCCCAGTCCCCCTGTCCACTATACTACGCTCGTCTGAGGCTGCCAACATTAAAAAAAAAAATGGTGTGATACAAAGAGAGAACTCTACCTCTTTAAACTTTAGGAAGTATTCAATAGATGAGGAGGGTAGAGAAGGTAAAATATGTATGAAGGATAAGGATTCCAATCATGTGAGTTGTTCCAAAATGGAACTTCCAGGGGACCTCATATCCATGAACAAACTGAACTGACATGGGGAAAAAAAAGTTAAGAATGAGGATGTTTTTATGGCAATTTTCTGAGTCTTTTGTTACTACTCAGCAACAAGCTTGTCTTGGAAAAATTTATAGTTTTCATTGACACTTATCTTTGATACTGGACAATGCTGTTGGCAGCATGAATATGTATGTATATATTGGGGAGTGATGAAGTAAAGATCTTTCATTGATGGTTGGTCACTGGAATACTTTATGAAAGTAGAGAAAATTTGAATTGTTAATAAGAAGCTTTCACATGGTGACCCTACCTAAGTCTCTAGAACTCTAATCATTGGAAACATCCTAGTAGAAGTTAGGCTGTTACTTGTTAAGGATGTTGTAGCAAGGATTAATTCACCAAGCAAGGGATTGGACTAAATGGTCTTTGGTCAATTCTAATCGTGAGATTCTATGATCTTCTGATGCCTGTCCTGGATAATGCAATCCACACAGATTCCCTCAGTTGACAGAATGGAAGCAGAAGCCCCATGATCTGATGATATGACACTGTCACTCCTCTCCACTCTTTTTGCCTAGCACATCACCTCCCTTGCCCATTCAACTTCCCAGATCCTTAGCAGTCAGCTTCCTGTTCTACAAAATGGCCAGATGTCTTTCTCTCTTCTGTCAGCCCCTTTCTTAACTAGTTTTCAAACAGCTCCTTTTTCAGATATTTCCTCCATTTGATAAATCTGTGAATATATTATATATTTCTATATCTGCATCTATCTATCTATCTATCTATCTATCTATCTATCTATCTATCTATCTATTTCACCACATTTTCACCAGTATAACATATTACATCCTCCCATAAGCTGTAACTCCAACAAAATTTTATTAAAACCATGTCTCGGAGAGTGCAGATAACCAGTCAGTAGCTTTGAGGATACAATTCATTGCTTCTTGCATAGTTACCAGAAGCAAGATGGTGTTATGCAAAGAACAATGGGTTTGGCATGAGAAGACTGGTGTTTGAGTCCCAGGCCTGCTAATTAGTAGGCAAGTTATTCAGCTCTCTGAGTCTGAGTCACAGCCTCCTCTTATCTACAAAGTGGAGATAATAATACTTCTAATACTATTTCAACATGTCATAGTGAAGAAAGCACTTTATAAAGCACCATATAACCATGAGTTATTCACGATTTCTTTGTTCTTGAAGGACTGTGTCATGGTGAAGGTGGAGGCCTGCTTTAAAGACATGTCTGATCAGTTGCTAAACAGTCCCACCCACATCCCCCAAACCATGGTCATAATGTAGTCTCGTCTGGAGAGGATATCTATCATAATATGATAGACCTAGAGTTGGAAGGGCCTCTAAAGGTTCTCTAGTTGCAGAGGTTCTTGACCTTTTTGGTGTCATGACCCCTTGGACAGTCTTGTGAAGCTTATGGGCATCCTCATCTCTGCCTCTTGGCTTTCCTGGCTTCCTTCAAGTCCCATCTTCTACAAGAAGGTTTTCCTGATCCCACTTAATGCTAGTTCCTTCCCTCTTCTGGTTTCCTTGGCTCTCTTCAGCTCCCATTCCCCCAGTATCTAGTGTGTTACCTCTATTGATTATCTCCAATCCACCATGTATATATAGAGAGTTTATACATAGTTGCTTGTATGTTGTCTCCCCCATCACAGTATAAGCTCCTTGAGAGCAGAGGGGAGTCTTTTGTCTTTCTTTGTAGCCCAAGCATTTAGCACAGTGCCTGGCACACAGTGGCTCCTTAATAAATGCTCGCTTGCTGACCGACTGATCCTTCTTAGAATGTTTTTTTTAATTGCTAAAATACATGAGATTATAAAGAAAAACAATTAGATTAAAATATAGTTATACAATATATTTTGTAAAAGTTCATGGACCCCAAGATAAGAATTCCTGTTCTAATCCGACTTGTCTCCTCCCACTCCCATTTTACAGATGACGAAAATGAGGTCTAGAGAGGCTATACAGGATGATAGGTTTATAGATTTGGATCTGCGAGGAACCCTAGAGACCATCCAGTTCACCTCTTTCCCCCTTATTTTATAAATGAAGAAACTGAAGCCCAGAGAAATGAAATGAGTTGCCTGAGCCTACAGAGGTAATAAGACACAGAGGTGGTCCTTTGACACCAAATCCAGACATCTTTCTCCTTCATCATGCCCTTGGATAGAAAGAGCCATAGATTTCTTTTCAAGTCTCGGACTGAATTGCTTCATCAGTAACTTTCTTAGCTTTTCTAGGTCTCTGTCTCAGTCTATGGTATACTCCCTATCTTGATTCCTCATAAACTGATGCTATTTTGTTAATGGTAGCATGGAACTTCTTTGAGCTCATCCAATGAACCACACCAGAGAAGAGCAGGGTTTTAGTATTCTCCTAGTAATTATGCAACCACAAGTTTTCCCTCAGCTGATGATGAATAATCTTCTATTATAATCTTGCCTGGCAGGCAAAAATATTTCCACTTAGCTTGCACTAATCTCCATCATTTAAACTGTCTTACTAGAGACAACAAATTTTAATAATGCTCAATACCAGGACATGAATAGCTAAGAAATGGCAACATGCCCCTCTATTTGTCTTCAGCTCCCTGGTGCTCAGGCTGGAGGGTGATTCATTACAAAGGCTTTGAAAAACCTCAAACAACATCTGGTCTGAGAGGAAGGCCATGTGGACTAAGAGGAAGTGAAAGGACTTGGTTTATTTTTGCATGTGTGAATAGCCAGGCCTTCACATATGAAGATGTGTGAACTTTTATTATCCGGTCAGCAACATTTTTTAAACCCACAAAATCAAAGATGAAAGCATCTCAAGATTTAAGATGAAGATTTTTTTCCCCCTCTCTTTTAGAGATTTTTATTTACTTTGAATGATTTGTGATTTTGTTCATACAGGCATTTATTCCCTCCATCATGAGGGATTTGGCATGGATAGTCTAAAAAGGGCCCTTCTCCCCCTCCCACAGTTTTATGATTATACATCTGCCTTGGTCTAAGAATGCATTACCTGCTCATCACTGATCTTCCAGTGATGAGCCTCTCCATATTTATCTAGACTAGGCCTTGTAGACCTCAAGGGAAATCAACAAACTTTTGTCCAAAAATCTTACAAATGAATACCTATATTCCCCAATTGATAAATGGTCAAAGAATCTGAACAGGCAGTTTTCAGAAGAAGAAATCAAAGATACTTATATAAGAGATGCTATAAATCACAAATAATTAGAGAAATGTAAATTAAAACAACTCTGAAGTACCACTTCACACTTACAAGATTGGCTAAGATGACAGAAAAGGAAAATGACTAGTACTGGAGGGGGTGTGGAAAAATCAATGACCGGTGGAGCTGTGAACTGATCCAGCCTTCTGGAGAGCAATATGGAACTCTGCCCAAAGCGCTATAAAACTGTGCATACCCTTTGGCGCAGCAATACTACAAAAGAGATCAAAGAAAAAGGGAAAGAACTCACATGTACAAAAATACTTATTGTAGGTTTTTGTGGAGGCAATAACTGGAAATAGAGGAGATGCTCATCAGTTAGGGAATGATTGAACAAGTTATAGGATATGACTGTGATGAAACAGTATTACGCTATGAGAAATGATGAAGAGGATGGTTTCAGAAAAACCTAGGGAGACATATAAACTGATGCAAAGGGAAGTGAGAACAATGTATATGATAATAGCAATTTTGTAAGGATGATCAACTATGATAGATTTAGTTACTTTGATCGATACAACGATCCAAGATAATTCCAAAGGATTCATGATAAAAAAAAAAAAGCTATCCACTTCCAGATAAAGGACTGATGGACTGTGAGAGCAGATTGAAGCACTTTTTCCTCTTTCTGTATTTTTTTGCCATTTTTTTTTTTGGCTCACAACATAGCTAATGTAGAAATATGTTTCACATGACTTCATAGGTATAATGGGTATTGGGACTGCTTTCATAACGGGCAGAGGAAGGGGTGGCAAGGAGGGAAAGGATTTAGAGGTGAAAATTTTTTAAAAATTTAATTAAGTTAATAAAAAGAAAGTGAGACTTAATCTAAATTTTGAAGGAAGAGAGGGAAGGTAGAAGGCAGAGGTGAAGAGGGTGAGTATTCCAGGCCACGGGGTCAGCCAGTACAAGTGCACAGGTTTGGGAGATGGAGTACTCTGTGTGACCAACAGCAAGTGATCCCATGCAGATAGATTATAGAGTATGTGGAGGAGAGAAAAGTAAAAGATGAGGGGAAAGTTAGTAAGGGTCAAGGTTATGAATAGCTTCAAATGCTAAAGAGGATTTTATTTAACTGACTGGAGTTAATTGGGGGTGGGGGAAAAGGGATGCAGTCAGATCAGCATTTTAGTAAAATCATTTTAGCAGAATGATTGGAATGCGGGAGACAAGGCTGGGAGAACAGTGTTTTGGGACAGATAGTCTGAAATAGATAGATTGAAATAAAGAGAACAGAAGTGCCCTCCATCACTTGAACACTCTGTGGTTCTCAAATTATCTTGGAGAGCAACAAAGTTGTACAATGGTTAGAGCTCAGGACCTGGAGTCAGGAAGACCTGAGTTCAGATTCCTCTTCAGACACTTACTAGCTCCATGACCCTCATTTTCTTATCCGAAAAATGGGACTAATAATATAATCTACTTCCAAGGTTTTGTGGGAAGCAAATGAGATAGTATTTATAAAGCACTTTGCAAACCTTTAAGTGCTACATAAATGCTAGCTATTATTAATATTTTCGGAATATGGAGGTCCTATAAAAAGTGTCCGTTTCATATTTAAGATACAGTAATAGACAGAGAACTGAAAATAAAATAAAATTGAATTTTAGAAAATAAAAAAAATGAGGATCTAGGTTGACCAAGAGTTTTGGTTTTTGATAGCATTAAGAAAAAAACACACACACACAAAAACACTATCTTATTCTTCTATGGGATCTGAAGACCATTTTCTCAGGTCTTTTTAAGGTAAATAACTAGAAAGTGTTAGATCTGCTCTGTACTTTCCACTTTGCCCACAACCTCAAACAAACAAGAAGTAAAATTGAGATCTTGGGACTTACTATCCCATCTCATCAATTTTAAGCCCTGCTAATTTTTACTATGTGTCTCACTGCTGCCTGGATAGTGAGAGAGATGCCCAAGTAGACTTAGACACAGGAATTTTCCAACCCAGATATTCAGTTGCATCACTCATTCGGAAAACAAAAATAAGCTTCTTGGTTTCTATTTCAATGGAATAATGGAAAGACCATGATGTAGTACAAAAAGCACGGGCTAAAGGTCAAAGGAAAAACCTCTGGGACCTTGTTTAGTACATTAATCTTCCCCAAACCTCAGGTTCCTCATTGGTAAAGTGAGAGTTATGGGTTGGATGATCTCTAAGGTTCGTTTCCAAAGCAATGATTCAATATCTGACTTCACAGAGTCAGATAAGTTTACGGATTTTTTCGTGACTTTAGGAGAAAAATTATCAAAAGCTATAAAGACACAAAAGCTTCAGACACCATAAGACTGAGATGCCCAAGGTTCAGCATAGAAATGAAAAGAAAAATATGTTTCACAAAAGAGGAAAAAAGAGAGAAATATATATTTCACTAAACAAGCTGAAATTTTAAAAATTATTTCATTTATACTTGAGACCATTAAAAGTTTTTTGTTTTTGCTTTTTAAGTTTGAGGTGAGATATTTTGATAAGGTAGCGTTTGTGATGAGAAGAGGAGGGCTTGTTTTTTGAACAGCACTTATTTCAAATTCATCAAACAAGAATTCTGCATTTTGTGTTTTTTTGCTTAAGTGCTTACTTTCCCTCATTTTAGCAATAAAGGTCTGATACGTGGGAAAAGCTTTTAATTAATAAAACTAATAAGTTTAATTAAGAGCAAGAACTTTTTTTTTTGTTTTTTGGAGGGGGGAGGACAGGGCAATTGGGGTTAAGTGACTTGCCCAAGGTCACATGGCTAGTGTTAAGTGTCTGAGGCCAAATTTAAACTCACACTCTCCTGACTACAGGGCCAGTGCTCTATTCACTGAGCCACCTAGCCACCCCTAGAGCAAGAGCTCTTAACCTAGTTCCAAAGGACACCCCCTCCCCCAGGAGTCTAGTAAATCTGGATAGGGAAAAAATGTACCTTTATTTCAATATAGTTAGTTTCCTTTGTAGTCCCATGCATTTTATTAATTTGAAAACATTCTTCTGAGAAAGAATCCATAGACTTCACTAGATGACCAGATGGGTTCATGACACAAAAACCCCTTGCTCTTGACTAAAGTATCCAAACCACATGACAAACAAGTAGGTTTTAAATTCATTACTAAGGCACAGTCTCCAAATACCAGGGTCTGTGAAGTTGGAATTTCCATCTTCTTGGTTATATAATCCATGGTGGCATTTTAGTTTTAAAAAAATTCCACTTGCTAGATGTACTGGAAATTTTGGAGAAATCTTATGAGCCAGGAACCACGGGGGCCATTTGAATGAATGTGCTATATCAATCATAGGAAATTAAAGATTCTTTCCAGCCAAGAACATGTGCTTACCTGATTTGAACTGCCTTTAAGCTTTCCATTCATGATTCCTTCTTTCCAAAGAAAACACAGCACAGATCACCAAGTTAACACTTTTTCCAATACAAGGTTGAAATGCTTGGTTTTGTAATTCTGCACCAAAGGAGCTGAGAGGTTGGAAATTAAAAGGGAGAGCCTGTACTATAAGGATAGGACTTGTGGGAGAATCTTACGACCTTGGTCTGGGGAGAATAGTTTGTGGTTGTCCCCTACTCAGTTAAATAGAAAAATGATGGGTCAGGTAGAGATCAAATACCCAGAAATGACTGGATTATTCATAGTAAAGGAAGAGTTTGCCCAAACTTTACCAAGGAGAAGAGAAATGAGAACAGAAGTGTAACCTATGACCCAGAACAAAGGTCTGGGTTCACATGGTCCGGATTCAAACCTGGGGAGTTTCTTACAAATGTGTGGAGGCCTCTAGAGAGTCAGTTCTTCTTCTAGACCATATAACTCTCAGTACTAATGGATGGGCAAAGTCTGGGTTTGGTTCTGGGTCTTCTTTCTCTCTCTCCAGGTTTTGTCCATGAGCACTGCCCTCCCCATACCCTGTGGGTCTTTAGAGAGGCTTTGTAGATATGGAAGTTTCCTCTCAATGGAAACAAGTCTGAGTATCTGTAATTCCTCTTTATGAATTCTCTCCATAGTTTAAAGACCTCTGCTATGGACTTCAGGAGTCCAACCTATAGGACCATACATGTAGAGTTAACAGGCCACCTAGTCTAATTCCCTCATTCTGCAGCAGAAGAAACAGAGACCTAAGGAGGTCAAGTGATTTGAACAAGATCACATAGGTCATATCAGAGGCAGGATCTCATCTTTTTGCCTCTGTCTGCACCAGAGCTAAAAATGATCTTGAACACAAAAGATATTTCCTCTTTTGGGAGAGGTATCATAACTAATCTAATTCTGAATATCAGAGGAAACTAATTTTTGGAGCAATATGTTTTCTAGGAATACATAATATTATTCCCTCAGTATCTTTGGTTCAAGAGGATGAATATAAGGATCCAGAAATGGCTGGTTAACAATATATTTTCATTGCTTGTTTGCATTACCTGAGCAGAGGTCTGATTGCCTGAAGAGCTCTGATGAGGCAGTTGCTATGCACAAGGATTGAAGAGGGCTCCTAACTGCTCATAGATGGAATTAGGACATACCCTACCCTCTCAACTACAAAAGAGCAGCTGGTGCATTCCCCTGAGAGAAGTAGCTATGTCAGGAAGCCAGACCTTGGGCTACATACAAACATTTGGAGTCCACTGGAGTTGAAGTAGATGCTGGAGGTAGTTCTGGGAGTCAGAAGATATGAAAGAACATAAGCTGTCATAAGTGAAGGTGTGTCTGGCTACTGCAACCACTGTCCTGCCCACTAAGTGCAAGTGCCTCTCAAGGCTGTGTCCTAGGCCTCTTCTTTTTGTCTCTGTACTCTCTCACGTGGTGATCTCATCAACTTCCATTGGCTTGAATATCATCTCTATGCACTGATTCTGACATTTCTTTATCCAGGCCCACTCTTTTTTCAGAGCTCTAATCCCACAACATCAATTTCCTTTTGGACATTTCAAACTGGACATCTCAAATTCAATAGGTTCAAACAGAATTCATCATTTCTGTCCAAACCAATCTGTATTTTGAACTTTCCTATTACTAGTGATGGCACCACCATCCTTCTAGTCACTCAATTTCACAAACTTGGAGTCATCCTTGACCCTCACCTCCACATATTTCCTATTGCCATATCTTCCAATCTCTTTCTCTAGAGACATTGAGATATAACATCTCTTCTGTATGTCCCCTTGTCTCCACTCACAGAGATACTACTTAATTCAGGCCCTCATCACTCTCATTTTGCAGTAGCCTTCTAACTGATTTCTCTGACTCAAGTCTCTTCCTTCTCCAATCCATCCTTCTTACAGTCACCAAAACTATTTTCCTAAAGCTCAGGTCTTGACCATGTCATAGCCTCTCTCCCTCAGTAAACTTCAATGATTCCCTATTACCTCTAAGATCAACTGTAAACTCCTCTGCTTGGGATTCAAAGCTCTTCATAATCTGGCTCCTTTTACTCTTTCAAGTCTTTTAACACATTGCCCACATACACACTGGGGTCCAGTCATACTGTCACAGGACTCCCCATCTCCCAACTCTGTGCCTTTGTACTGGTTGTCCCCATGCCTGGAATGTTCTCCATACTCTACTCTCTATACTACCTTTGGTGATTAATCTTCTAATCTAATTTCGTTACTTGGTAATTTAATTAGTTTGCTGGTGACTTTGAAATAGCAATTTCAGTGTAATGGTTAGTCCAGAAACTAGACTGCAAAGGCATTGAGGATATTGTGGGTAGGAGTAACTGTAGATACTGAGCACAGATGATTTTTAAAGAAATTTGGCAGTGAACACAGCTTTTCAATGATAGCTAGATAGAGTAAAAAGGTCAAAGGTAAGCTTTTTTGTTTTTTTTTTTTATGATTGGAGATATCTAAGCATGTTTGTAGACATCTTGGAAGAAACCAGGACAAGTCTTAAAATGAGGGGACGGATTGTATTATAAGAACTTTAAAGGCCACTTTTATCTATAAAATTTTATGATTCTGTCTTGATGATTTCCAGAAAACTAGAAATTTGATTCCTTTCAGTGTCTGTCACTGGTTAGAGTTAGCCATTGCCATGGAGATAACTGGGGTGACTGGCAATAGGAGAAACAGAAGATGGGCCAGTGACAAATAGCTTGAAACAAAACAAAAACAAAACAAAACAACATGCCTTTAACCACAGAACATCTGAATGTAAGAAACTGAGAGAGCTCTTTGTCAAGTTTGAAATTAGTGATGGAAGGAGTTCTGGGTTTGGAGCCAGAAAACTTCGATGTGAAGCCTGGATCTGCCACTCACCACCCATGTGACTTTGGGAGGGTAACTTGCCTTTTCTGTAACTCAGTCTCCTTATTCGTAAAATGTGGGGGTTGAACTACATAGCCTCTAAGGTCTCTTTCAGCTCTAGGTCTGTGATTCTATTTTAACCTTTAAAAAGCCTCTTCTACTGCTGTCATGGATCCATTTTTCAGTCTGGTGAAACCATCCTTTCTCAGAATAATGTTTTTAAATGCACAAGATAAATTGTTATGAAGTCATTTCAGTTGTGTCCAACTCTCCATCACATTCTTGGCAGAGATACTGGAGTGGTTTGCCATTTCTTTCTCCAACTCATTTTACAGAGGAGGAAATTGAGGCAAATGGAGTTAAGTGACTTGCCCAAGGTCACACAGCTAGTAAGTGTTTGAGGCTGGATTTGAACTCAAGGAGAGGAATCTTTCTGACTCAGGGCCCAGCACTCTATCTACTGAACCACCTAGCTATCC
>JAQQSV010001900.1:0-21512 GCA_028646515.1 Pseudochirops corinnae
GATGCTTATCTCCCTCTTTCACAATACCCCCTCCTCGCAGCTGGTGCTAATCCGCACTCACCTGAGAGCTTTCTCTGCACCTCCCACCTGGCCGCCCCCAGGGCACAGCCGGGGCTTCAGGCCAGGCTGCTTTTGGTTAGCAGTGCTGATATGGTTCCTCGTAGCGGAGCTGACTTTAGTGGGAAGTATCTTTGTGTGCGATTTCAAGTTCTAGGTTGGTCCAGAGTCCTATTCCATGGGTATTTTGGGGTGGCTATGTGAGAGCTGCGATATATTGCTGCTGCTACGCCGCCATCTTGGCTCTGCCCTGGATAGTGTCTTCTTTAATCTTTGTGTCTCTCCTATCCCAACATTTAGTGTAGTGTTTTTCATGGACAGCATACTGGCTTTAATGATCTTCTAACTTCCATTGTTACACATTGAGGGACAGAGGTTTTGAGGGCATTTTGGTGTAGTGAAAAGACTGCCGGACTTGGAATGAGATCTGGGTGTTTGAGTTCTACTTCCATCACTTGCTGGAAAAAAGTATAATTATAGTTGAGTTATTTACCTCACAGGATTGTTGTGAAGTAAGCATTTGCAAATTTTAAAATGCTGTATAAATGTGAGATGACTATTATTAGCTATGTAACCTTGAACAAATCATTCCAACTCTCCAGACTCAATTTCATCATCTATAAAATGAGAGTAGACCCAGATGATCTCTACGGTACCTTCCCGATCTGACATTCCATGATCTACATCAGATGGATAATGTAACAAACTCACATCTACAATTTTTTTTAGCCTTGGCCCAGCATTTTTTGCAACTAGATTGTTCCAATGTATCTTATTATATGAAGCTTACTAATGAAGAAAAGCAGGCACAAAGATGAGCCAAAGTCATATGTGTGAAGGGTATGTACCCATGTGCTGAGGCAGCCTCTTTACACTGACACTATGAAGGAGTGTGCAAAAGCAACAGGTTGGGGTGTTCCAAGCTCAAGTTGCTTCAGCCCACTTCAGTCGCCCATGTGCCAACAGGACCTAAAGCTCTAACTCTTTCTGGGTAAGTTTCTAGAGAGTATACCAAGCCATGAGCTACCAGCTTGTATGAGTGTACATAGTTGGACATGACCTATCTATCTGTTTCTGTATCTCCTCACTTTTTCCCCTTTCAGTGCTACTCTGGGTCTTTAGTTTTTTTTTTTAAGTTAATTTGTTTATTTTTAGGTTTCAACATTCATTTCCGCTTATGGAAACTTATTATTAAAACTTATTTAAAATTTTCTCTGCCTCTCTCCACTTCCCCCTTCCCTAAGATCGTGTACAATTTGATATAGACTCTACATATACATTCATATTAAACATATTTTCACATTAGTCATGTTGCATAGAATTATAATGAATGGAAGGAACCATGAGAAAGAAAAAAACAAACCAAAAAAAGAAAACAGTCTGTTTCACTCTGCGTTCAGACTCCATAGCTCTTTCTCTGGATGTGGATGGCATTTTCCATCATGAATCCTTTGGAATTGTTTCAAGTCCTTGCATTGCTGAGAAGGGCTAAGTCTATAAAAGTCAGTCATTGTACACTGTGGCTGTTACTGTGTACAGTGTTCTCTCCTGGTTCTGCTCACTTCACTCGGCATTAGTTCATATAAGTCTTTCCAGGTTTTTCTGAAATCTGCCCATTCATCATTTCTTATAGCACAATAGTGTTCCATTATATTCATACACCACAATTTGTTCAGCCATTGATGGACATTCCCTCAATTTCCGGTTCTTGGCCACCACAAAAAGAGATGCTACAAATATTTTTGTACACATGGGTCCTTTTCCCATTTTTATTATCTCCTTGGCATACAGTCCTAGAAGTGGTATTGCTGGATCAAAGGATATGCACATTTTTATAGCCCTTTAGACATAGTTCCAAATTGCTCTCCAGAATGATTGGATCAACTCCGACAACAATGCATTAGTGTTCCAATTTTCCACGTCTCCAGCATTTATCATTTTCCTGTTTTGTCATGTTAGCCAATCTGATAGGTGTGATGTGTTATCTTTATCTACTTTAAAGGTATGATTAGTTCCCACCAATTATTCATAACTTATTGAATTGCTTTATCTCCCATTCACACAAAAATCTGAATCTCTTTTCCCTTTCTCAAGAAGAATCCTAGAGATTAAATGGAATCTTTACTGCTGTGAAAAGGAAGGTAAACAAAGATCAAACTTTAAAATTCCAGTGTGTTTGCCTTTGTTCCTGATGAGGTCTGAATTCTCAACCGTCCCTTCACCCCCAGTGTTCTGAACTTGTGATAGGTGTGCCAAAGACCTTTTAAAGGAAGTGCTTCAAGTTCCTCCCTACCATTCCCATCAAAATCACAACAGAAGGAGAAGTCATCCCACCACCTATACCTTTATCTTCTGACCAGCAGACAGGTGGAAGTGCCCTACTTCTGGTTTCCATAGCAGCTGCTTTCAACTCCTAGCCACTGGCTAGGTGATTTTGACACCATGGCCTTCTCCCACAGGAACTGTGACTAGTGTCAATAAATCTATAAACATTTATTAAGTGTCAACAATGGGCCAGGTGCTGTGACCTTGGACAAATTACTCCAACTCTCCAGCCTCAATTTCATTATCTGTAAAACAAGAGTAGACCCAGATGATCTCTAAGGTACCTTCCCACTCCAATATTCCATGATCTACATTAAATGAATAATGTAACAAACTCACATCGACTTAGCTGTGCTCAGTGCTAATGCTACCAGAAGAGGCTAAAAAAAAGGTCCTACTCTCATGGAGCTTATAATCTGATCAGGGAGACAACATGCAAGCAAATATATACAAAGCAAGTTATATACAGGATAAATAGGAAAGAGTGAACAGAGGAAAGGCATTACAATTAAGAGAGGATGAGGAAGGCTTATAGTAAAAGAAGGGATTTTAGTAGAGACTTAAGGAAGCCAGGGAAGTCAGTAGGTTCTGCAGAGAAGAGACAGTGTTCCAGGAATGAGAAAAAACCAGAAAAAATGCCCAGAGCTGAGGGATAGAGTATCTTGTTCATGGAAGCCAGTAGGCCAGTGCCACTGAATCAAAGAGTATATAGAGGGGAGTGAGGTTTAAGAAGACCAGAAAGGTAGGAGGGAGCTAGGTTATGAAGACCACTGAATGGCAGAGAGCGCATTTTGTATTTCATCCTTGAGGTGATAAGGAGCCACCGGAGTTTTGGGGTTTTTTTTCCCATCAGTAAGCATCTATTGAGAGTTACATACTAGGGATACAAAACCACTGGAGTTTATTGAGTAGGAGAGTTCATGGTCAGACCTTCGCTTTCGGAAATCACTTTGGTGGCTGAATGGAGGATGGATTGGAGTTGGGAAAGACTTGAGGCTGGCCAACCCACCAGCAGGTTATTGTAATAATTCAGGTGTTAGGTGATGGGGGTATGTAATAGAGTGGTAGCAATGTTGGAGGAGAAAAGGGGGCATATAGGAGAAATGTTGCAGAGATGAAATTGCCAGGTCTTGGAAACATCTTGGATGTCGAGGGTGAGAGATAGAGGGGAGTTGAGAGTGACTTCTTGGTTGTGAGCCTGAGGGCCTGGGAAGGGTACTGTTATCCTCTAGGGTAATAAGGATGATAGGAAGTTGGGGGAGAAGGCCTAGGGGAAGAAACAATGAGTTCTGTTTTGGACATGTTTAGTTAAGATGTCTTTTGGTATCCAGTTTGTGATTGCTGAAAGGCAGTTGAAGATGTGAGATTGGAGATCAGAACAGAGGTTAGGGCAGGATAGGTAGATCTGTGAAAAATCACAACAAAGATGATAATTAAATCCGTGGGATCTGATGAGATCACCAAGTGAAGTAATATAGAGAAGAGAAGAGGACCCAGGTTAGAATCCTGAGGGACACCTATGGTTTTGATGGTGTGAGCTGTAAGAGAGACTGAGAAGATAGGATATGAGGAAAACCAGGAGGGAGCAGTGTTCCATAAACCTAAAGAGAAGAGTGTATCAAGGAGGAGAGAGTGATCCACAGTGTCAAAGGCTTCAGAGAGGTTGAGAATGAGGATTGATAAAAGGCGGTTGGATTTAGCAACCAAGAGATCATTGGTAACTTTGGAAAGAACAGTTTCAGTGTAATGATAAGACCAGAAGTAAGGAGTTAAGAAGAGAGTGAGAGAAGAGAAAGTGGAGACATCTGTCACTGAAGGCGTTTTTGAGAGTTTAGCTGTAGCTAAAGCTGAAGTTACAGGAGGATAGTTGCCAGTGATGGAAAGATTAAGTGAGGGTTTTTTCAGTGTGGGGAAGACATGAATATGTTTGTAGGCAGTAGGACTAGATCCAGTAGAAAAGGAAAGTTTGAAAATAAGTGATAGAGTAGGAATGACAGAGGGGACCTTAGAGGAGAGCGGATGGCACGGGATCACTTGATCAGGTAGCGTTTTTCTCCATTTCTTCCTAGGGTGTCACAGCTATTTCCAGGAATTTCAGTCAGTGAAAGTGGATGCCAAAGGAGACTGGCTGCTTTGTGCAATCTTCTCTTGTTGGCCTTAGCTCTCTTTGGTGTCTCTTGCATAAAGCATGGCCATCCCATTTTTAAATGTCCCGCTCACAAAAGGAAGAAGAGCAACCTCAGACAACTCTCTTTATGTTACACACCCAAAGTCCATCCTAGCCCAGATCTTTTTAGTGACTAACAGATCCAGGAAAATGCAGGATAAGACCTGGGGGGCTAGCTATGGCCTGAAGCGGTTGCTAACAACAAGGGTAACAAGTGGGTATTCCAAAATAACAGTTTATAAAAAATATCGGCATTTGGTTTTGAAATTGTTATTCCTTTTCACAGAAAGTTTGCCTTCCTAATTACAATCTGCCTATGGTGATTAAAGTTAATTTATAATCCCATACTTTAACTGACCAGTGGAAGGTAGTCCAGCAGTATGCCTGGTTCCAGAAGGAAGCTAGCCAAAGTTAAAGGATGATGTGGAGATAATACAAATGGTCCAGAGAAGAACAACAAATTTTACAAGGAGGGAAAAGAGAAAAGGTTAAAGGAATGGGAGTTGGCTCCTGTAGAGGGGAGAAGCAAAGGAGTGATTTTCTTTTTATCTTCAAGTATGTGAAAAATTTTTGTAAGAAAAATGTTGATTGGTTGTTTTCCATTTCTATAAAGTACTGAATTAAACAAGAGAGAAGCTTCAATGAAATTGTAAGTGATTTGGGGTGTAAATGAGGAAGACCTTGACCAACACAGTAATAAAAAAAATTAGATTTAAGTTAATGAAATAGATTGCTAAGTGTCTTTGAGGATCTTTTAAGAAAGAAAAGGCCTTTTTCTCCCTCTTTGAAGATCTTTTAAGAAAGAAAATACTAGAAAACTCTCTGTTTAGAATGGTTTAGAGAATATTCAGCTGTCAAAGGAGGCTAGTCACATAATATCTCAAAGTTCCTTCTAGCTCCTATAATTTTATGGATAATTTAGAGTGATTTTATTGCATTCTCTCAACATTCTCTGTAGGAAATGACAGAAGGATCTTCATCAACAAGAATCAAGTCCTTATGAAATAGAGTATAAGATTATTGTTAATTTCTTTAACATTGCTAACTAACTGCTAAAATATGGGCAGTTTCTAGACTAGGAAAGAGAAATGGAAAATGAGGTAATTATCTAAGGATTATACTACTCAAGGTTTGCTTATCATTCATACTTCTTGAAGATTTTGCTCCTACACTTATTCTACACTTGTTTTTCTCTTTTTCGGCATCATAAACTTCTCTTTCTACATTGGCTCATTCCCAGATGTCTTGTAATGTTGCCAGGTCTCCCCTGTCCTGGGGAAAAAAATCTTTTACATAACCCCATTTCTATATAATTACCATCCCATGTCTTCTGTCTAAGCTTTATGGCCACATTTCTCAAACAGGTAGTCAGTCAGCTCAAGGTTTGTTTTGTTTTGTTTTTTCAATAGAAAAGATTTTCAGATAATCTCATTATGTTTAAAGGCTATCCATGTAGTGACTTTTATTTTTTAAACAGCTGGAAAAAAACAAATAAACAGGTCATCTGTATCATTTTACTATTAGCGTTACCACTTGACCAATATCACTTGCTATGGCTAAATACAGTTGTATGTATTAATTTCTCATCCTAATGGACTTTTCAGTTACATTTGACAGTATTTCAAATGACTTTGTCCTTGACTTTCATTAAACTTTTATCTTCTTCCTTTCTCTTTTGTTTTGTCTTTCTGTCTTTGTTGTGTTGTCTCCAGTCTTAGCTCAGACTGTGAACCATAGGTATCTCCAAAAGATCAGTCCAGGTATTTTGTAGTTCTCTACACTGCCTTCTACCACCCTATTTCAGGCTCTTTTACTTCAAACTTAGCCCTTGGCACTCTCTCTTATTGGCCTCTCTGTCTGTGTGTCTGTCTTTGTATCTCTGCTGTTGTCTGTCTGTCTTTCTCTCTTCTATCTTATATATTACCATCAGATTATTTTCACCATGTCACTCCTCTCCTAAAAGCTTTTTAATGACTCCCTCCTGACAATAGGATAAGATTCTAACTCTTGCCACGGGCTTCCAAAATCTGACTTATCTTTTCAGGTTTGCCTCCCATTACTTCCTTACATAAGTCCTTAGTTTTGTTCAAAATGATCTTTTTAGTATTTCTTAAACACATTAGTACTTGTCTGCATTCCTTCCTTTGCTTATTCTATTCCATTTAATTCAGTTTAAAATGCTTATTAAATGCCTACTAGATGCATGGCACTATGTTAGGTGCTTGGGAATATGTACAACACAGATCCTGTTCTCAAGGAGGTTACAATTTAAAAGGGATGGAAAGAGGGGAAGATGTATGCACAAATCACTATCACAAAAGGGTGGGGAGAGAGAAGAATTCAGAGAAGAGGTTCAGAAAAAAATGCTTTGAGAAATCTGAGGGAGAAAACACTTTCAACTGGGGGGTTTGGAAGGAGAGTCAGGGAAAACTAAGTGGAAGAGATGGCACCAGAGTGGGCCTTGATGGAAGGAGAGGAGAGATTTCAACATATGGAAATGGAGATGGGAGAGAGCATTCCAGGCTTAGGGGATGACATAAGCATGGACACTGTGAAAGAAGTCAAGACAAGAACAGGGGATGGAGAGTAATCCAGTTTTGATAGGAACATAGAATATACAATAGGGAGTTAGAAATAAAGCTAGAAACACTGGTTGAAGCCAGATTATACAGGGATTTGATAGTTAGCATCAGGAGTTTATCAGGTAAGTGATAGGGAGCCACTGAAGGTTTTGGAGAAGAAGGAGTGATGTGATCAGAGTGGCACATTAGGAAAATTATTGGGGTAGTAGTGTGGAGGGTTGATGGGAGAGGGGCAGAAAGATAGATAGTAGACTAATAAAATAGTCTAGGTAAAAAAACCAAGAGAGGCTCAGTGGGAAGGGGGAGAGGAAGATGACGATGGATAGAAGAGATATACATTGATAGATCTGATAGGACTGACAAGATTATGTGATAGGAGAGAGGGAATAGTCAAAGATAACTCTGAGGTTATTAACTCATGTGTTTGAGTGGTATCAATGGAAATAGTAAAGGTAGGTAGAGAGGGAGGGTATGTTTGGGGGGAAAGTCGAATTTGATTGTAGAGTTTGAGGTCCTGGTGAAACACTTAATTGTAGATATCCAGCAGGCAATTAGAAATACGGAATTGGAAGCCTGAGGAGATATTGGAATAGAGATATAGATTTGGGAGACATCGATATCAGGTTGATAATTGAAGCCATGATAATGAATGACATCAAGGGGAAGAGTCTGAAGAAAGAAGGGGAATAGTTCAAGGACAGGACCTTGGTAGATACAAAAGTTGAAGGGTTGAGAATAGAATGAATAATAGATAGAATATCTACGAAGATAGAGAAGGAATGGTGGGAGAAGAAGAGAAATGAAAATTTTGTGCCCTGGAAGATCATGAAAACTTGGCTTACCTAGACTGTCCAGCCACAAACACTGTGCCCCGCTTCTTCCAGCAGCTTAGCCAAATTCTACTCCATACTTCAATACCCAACTCAAATCCTGTCACCTTTTTGAAGACTTCTTTACTGAAATAGAAGAGATTTATCTTTCCCCTGAACTCTTATCAACATGCTTAAACATCAAACAAAATGTTTATTATTATATTTTCATTTATATATTATTATCTTCCTAATTTGATTCTATTTTGTGATATGATGTGTGGTATTATCTTATTCTCAGATCACTTGTCTTGTAAGTTCTCCATCATTATTTTTGCATCCTCAGATGCGATCTATTACCAAGTCCTGTAAACCCCTTATCAGTATCTTTTGAATCTGGCCTCTCCCTCCTATTTTAACAATCATCCCTATAGTCCAGACACTCATCACCTCATATTAGAACTACCATAGTAGCTTCATAATTGGCCTCTCTGCCTTCTTGCTTCCCCAATCTACCCTGTTACTAATTGGCATTATTAAATTCACCAACCATCTTTTAAAAATTTAATTTAAATGATTTTTTGTTACATTTTAAGTTTCAAACTGTCTCCTTCTCTCCCCACCCTGTACTAGAGAAAGGCCATTTGACACAAATACACACACATTACATATATATGTATATATACATGTATGTAAAATATACTATGCATACTTCTATTCATCAGTTCTTTCTTTGGAGGTAGATAGCATTTTCCTTCTAGTTGATTTGAATATTTATGATATTCAGAATATTTGTTTACAGTTGTTGAACAACATAGTTTTTCACAGTTATTCTTCAAACAGTACTGCTATAACTTTATACAATATTCTCTTGGTTCTGCTCATTTCACTCCCCATTATTTCATGTAAGTCTTTCCATGGTTTTCTAAAATCAATCTATTCATTTCTTTTTAAAAAATTAATTAATTTTTAGTTTTCAACATTCACTTCCATAAGATTTTAAGTTTTAGATTTTCTCTGCCTCCCTCCCCTCCTCCCTTCCCAAGATAGCATGCAATCTGATATATGTTCTACATATACACTCATATTAAACATATTTTCACATTAATCATGTTGTAAAGATGAATTTGAACAAATAGGAAGAACCACAAGAAAGAAGAAACAAAAAAGAGAGAGAAAATAGTATGCTTTGATCTGCATTCAGACTTGATAGTTCTTTTTCTGCATGTGGATAGCATTTTCCATTGTGAGTCTTTTGGAGTTGTCTTAGATCCTTGTACTACTGAGAAGAGCTAAGTCTATCAGAATTAGTCATCATACGATGTGGCTGTTACTGTGTACAATGTTCTCTTGGTTCTGCTCACTTCACTCACCATCAGTTCATGTAAGTCTCTCCAGATTTTTCTGAGTCCACCTGCTCATTGTTTCTTATACAACAATAGTATTCATTACATTCATATCCCACAATTTGTTCAGCCATTCCTTAGTTGATGGGCATCCTCTCAATTTCTAATTCTTTGCCACCACAAAAAGAGCTGCTATAAATATTTTTGTTCATGTGGGTCCTTTCCCCATTTTTATGATCTCTTTGGGATATAGACCTAGTAGTGGTATTGCTGAGTCAAAAAGTATGCACAGTTTTATAGCCCTTTGGGCATAGTTTCAAATTGTTCTTCACAATGGTTAGATCAGTTCACAACTCCACCAACAATGAATCAGTGTTCCAATTTTCCCACATCTTCTCCAACATTTATCATTTTCCTGTTTTGTCATGTTAGCCAACCTGATGGGTGTGATGTGGTACCTTGGAGTTGTTTTGAGTTGCATTTCTCTAATAATTCGTGATTTAGCTGCTTATCATTTCTTATAGCATAATAGTATTCCATCACAATCATATACCTCAACTTGTTCAGCCATTTCACAATTGATGGACATCCCTTCAGTGTCTAGTTCTTTGCCCCCACAAAGATAGCTGCTATAAATATTTTAGAACATGTAATTTCTTTTTCTTTTTTTCTTGATCACCTTGGGAAAAAATATCATCTAATAGTGGTATTGCTAGGGCAAGGGGTATACGTAGTTTTATAAATCTTTAACCATCTTTTTTCATTAATTTACTCCCTGCTCCTGATAATGCCATATAAATGAAGTATTACTACATTACCAAATTCATGCACTTCTGACAGGCCTTCAAGATCTTCCCAGTTTACCACACCCAGAGGCAGGATGGTACAATGGAAAGAACACAAGCTTCAGATCAGTGGACCCAGGTTCATATTCTGCCTGTTACTACCTATATGATTTTAGGCAAATTAGTTAATCTCTGTCTGGGCTTCTGTTTCCTTATCTAGGTGGCCTTAGAGGTCCCTTCTAGCTATAAATCTAGGATCATATGATCTCATATGACATTTGGTTACATTCCTATATGACTTTTCCCAAACAAAAAAAAAATAAAGGTTGTCCTCCTGCCTTTGTACCATATAAGATTATTCCAAATTGAATGCCTTGTTCCCTCTTTCTTGTCAGTTCCTTACTCCTTTAAAACCTTGCTTGAAACTTATCTCAGGAAGTTTTCCTTGATTAAGCCCAAACCAGTCATTCCTTTATTCTTCATCAACTTAGTACCTCCTTCATTATTCATTCACAGTCATTTGACTATTGCTTTTTGTGTTTTTCTTCAGGAATGTATGTTATGAATTCTGAGTTAGATTATATTCCTCTTAGATGCAGAGACTGTGTTTTTTTTTACTATATTATATTCACCTCTAGTTTTTTTATTTTAATTTTTAAAATGACCATTTATTTTTATTATCCTTTTCTTTTTTAAATTTTGAGTTGCAAATTCTCTCTCCCTCCCACCACCTCCCCCACCCACTGAGAGGGCAAGCAATATATCCGTTACACATGTGAAATCATACAGAACATATTTCCATATTAGCCATATTTTTAAAAAACAAGAAAAATAAAGTAAGACAGTTATACTTCAATTTGGATTGAGAGTTTGTTAGCTCTCTCTCTGGTCAACTATTTCTATCATTGTTACGTTCTCCTATGTAACTCTTACCTCAAGTTGGAAGTGACCTTGAAGATCAGCTAATCCAACCATGTTCAGCATCTGGTTCTTCACATTTACTAAAACCCAGTAAATGTTGTTGACATAAATATTCTGACTGTATTCTTGCTTTGAGTCTGGGTTGTAAATTATCCTTTTAAAAAAGTATATGATGACAAAAACATGGTTATTCTGAGTAACTTTTTCTTGGCATATCCTATTTTAAGAATGTGGATTAAATACTTAATTCATCTTTATAAATATTATCTTTCTCAACAACTGTACTTGTAAAATGCTTCTGTACAGACTTTTCAAAGAAAGGGAAAAATCAGTAAATATGGAAGTGTTCAGTTACAACTTTTAAGATGAGGGCATTTACTTCATGTTGAATAATGTATCCTTTTGCCTTTCTTCTTTTAACAGAAAATTGGTTTGGGGAAATCAAGATACCATCAGACCTTTATCTTGGAATGCTTTGAATACGAAGCTAACTAAAAGACTTGAGCGACTTGCAGAACCCAAGAAGATCTCCAAACTACATATACCCAACAGGTTTGGCTTACGTACTATTCATTTGCTTCATTACAAGATCACAGGGTGCATGAACAGAGAAGTCTGTCTCTAAAACCCACTTATGAACAGCGTGTCTAGTCTTAATGGGCTAAGGAAGAGGGTGACACCTTGTCTCCAGTGTTTACATATAATCCAACTTCTTTACAACCAGGTCTGATGCTCTGCCTTCACCATAGTAAAGGAAATGCTTGTAAACATTTTCTGAGTAAACAAAAGAGGGAATAAGACATATTGACAGTTATTTCAGTTTTTTGCTTGGGCAATTGTTAGGTTTTGGGGAACATAATTACGTATATAACATATGCAGATCTCTTTTTTTGTGTATATTTAACATGCATCAACAAGCACATACTAAGAACAAAGAACAGGGAAATGATTGTCTTAAAAAACCTGCAAAATTCTCTTTTGTATAAGATTCTTTAAAAAAGAAACATACCTATTAAGTTTAAGAAAATTGCTTTATTTGTCACCTTTTGTACTTTTTTTCTGACTATTTGAAATGTTTTATTGATGGTCTTCTAAGATTTCTGTCATGCCCATTAACCCATCTCCCCTTCCTCCAATTGATGGAATAAAAAATATATTTATTACACATTTACTATGACCAAAACTGTGTGCTAAGTGAGGGATACAAATAGATGGGAATACAGATAGAAAAGTCAGGTAATCTCCATTCTTGAGGAGCTCATTTTCTAATGAGAGAGACAACGCACATGGTAGGTTTCAGTCATAAGTCAGATAGAAAACCCATGGTCCTTAGGATGTTTTGGTAAAGCAGATGGTAAGGCCTCTTCTTTAAACATCATTTCCACTGATAAAATCACAACAGTTTCTGATGCTGAACAACTTGACAAGTGAAAACTTGGGCAAAACTTTGCTGACTAGAGCTTTCTTTTCTGGGTCTTCAGTAAATGTGACTATAATACCTGAAAGAGCAGTAGCCAGGTTGTATCTCCAAAGGCATTGCTTCCCAGGATGCTCCCTGTGGGCACTGGGATGGAAACTTTGCTGTTCCTAAAGCTTTGGGGCTTAAGGTACTTAGCTGTCTCTGTTGTTGTCTGAGGGGAGATGGCAGTCAAGGTGTTGGGAGGCGGTGGTTTGACTTGCTTGGCACTTTCTTCTTTCTGTCTCTCCCTCAGGGTGCCTTGCTGCTTCAGCTAGATTACTTAGCCTTAGTCACTGAATGGGTGTTGCCTCAGTCAAACTGAAACTTGGGAAAGACCTTAGCTTAAAAAGGCCAAGGTCTCCCACTGCATCTGGGGCCATCTCCAGTTATTCTGATCTATATCTTGCCACTGGACCCAGATGGCTCTGGAGAAGGTGAGGCTAGTGACTTTGCACAGCCCTCCCTCACTTAAATCCAATTTTCTTACAAGTTATAGCATCACCTTCCTGATGCCATGATCCTCTTCGAGAACAAAGGATGAACAACAACAAGGCTGGCCTGCATCCCCAGTGAGTGGTAGTTGATGGACATCTGTTTTGTTTTCAATTCTTCACTAAAGCTGAAAGTGTTTTTAAAGTATTTTTGTACATATAATTCCTTTCCAACTCTTTCCTTGGATTTTTTGGGTCACAAATTTAAAAGTTGTATTGTATCAAAGGATATGTACAGTTTAGTGAATTATTGGGCAGAATTCCAAATTGTTTTCCAGTATAGTTTCAATCCACAGTTCTGTCAACAGTGTATTAGTATGTTTTCCTTCCTGTAACACTTCTGAAAATCACTCTTTTCCTCTGTTGTCGTCTTTGCAGTCTGATAGATATGAACTAGACTCTGAGATTTGTTTTCAGTAGTTTTAATTTTGTGTTTTTCTTATTATTAGTAATTTGGAGCAATTTTTCATCTAGTTCTGGATCTTGCATTTCTTCATTTGAGAAGTGCCTATTCATATCCTTTCAGCATTTATCTATTGGAAGAAAGACCCTTATTCTTATATGTTCGTCTTTGTATGTCTTATACTTTGTATGTCTTAATTATTAGACTTTTATCAGAGAAATGTATCATTAATGTTTTTCCAAGTATTTTCCTTCTGATTCTAAATGCATTCGCTTGTACAGAAATTTTTCAATTTTATATAAATAAAATTCTCAATTTTAGCTTCCATGATCATCTTTATCCTTTACATAAATAAAAATTCTTTTCCTATTTATAGTTGTGAATAGTTGCTTCTTTTTGTCTTCTAACTTTTTTATTATATAACCCTTCATATTTAGATCATGTATCCATTTGGAGTTTGTTTTGATATATGACAAGGTGTTAATCTAAGGCTAATTTCTACATTCTTTTTTCTAAAATTTCTGGTATTTTTGTCAGGGAGTTTTCACCCCATAAATTGGTGTTCTTGAGTTAATTGACCACTATAATACTATGTTTGATTGCTTCTGGTTTTGTTTAACTAATCTGCTATACTGAGCAACTTTTCTCCTTTTTTAACCAGAATGAAATTGTTTTTGTACTCGAAATTCTTAATCTTTTATTACTCCAGATAAATTGTGTTCTTGTTTTCTCTAGATCCATAAAAAACCCTCTCAGTATTTTGATTGGTATGTTATTGAACCTATACACAACTATCTAAAAATATCTAAAACAAAATGAAATTGTTTTAAAGGGTTCCTTCTATAATTAAAGGAAACTTGGGTGGCATAGTAGAGTCAGGAAGACTGTCTTCCAAGTTCAAATCCAGCCTCAGACACTTGCCAGCTGTGTGACCCTGGGCAAGTCACTTAATCTTGTTTGCTTCAGTTTCTTCATCCATAAAATGAGCTGGAGAAAGAAATGGCAAACCACTCCAGTATCTTTGCCAAGAAAATTCCAAATAGAGTCATGAAGAATCAGACATGACTGAAAAATTACTAGCAACAACAAAGTTATAGTTGGATGATGACTTACTACTGAACTCCAGAGACATGAGATCAGAACACAGTGCTGGAAGGTTGGGGCCTGATTATATAGAACTTTAGCTGCCCCAAAGAGGATTTTGTATTTTGTCCTCAAGGCAATAGGTAGGTGCTTTGGATTTATTGAGAAAAAGAATGACATGGTCAAGTTTACGCTTTAGGAAAATCACATTGGTGGCTGTGTGGAGAATAGATTAGAGAAAAAGCTAGATTAGAGACTGAAGTAGAGGGGCCAATTAGAAGGCCACTATGATAGTTGCTCGTGCATGGCGTTACATCCAGGCAAGAAGTGATGAGGGCTTGAACCCTAATTCTAGTCTAGTGATGTGAAGCTGCCAAAAGTGCTCTGTTGAACATCTCCCCTGATGCAGCCTGGCCTTCCCTCTTGCACCTCTCTCCAATGCCTCAAATCCCATTCCTTCATTGAAAACCACTGGGGTGATATGCCATTTTATGATGTTATTTAGTGTGGCACATTTTCCTAATGAGATTTCATGCTCCTTAGGTAAGGAGAGTGTATCTTATACTTTCTATAAGAGACAATGCCTTGGAGTAGAAAAAGTTAGTCTTGCAGTCTGAATAAGGGTTCTGAGTTTTTCCTATTCATTAGCCATGTGATTGTAGGCAATTTAGTTACATTCTGTGTTTCTTAATTTCCTCATCTATAAAATGGGGATGATAATCCATGCTTACCTACCTTACAGTGAAATTATGAGGAATGTACTTTGTAAACTACTTCCGTAACCTAAAACTCTTCTGTATCTCTAATCTTATTGATACAGGTAAGCAGATTGTAATTCATTCATGCCTGCCCAGCCTTTTCAGTGCTCATCCATGGCCTCACATAAATTAATCACTGGCAGCTTTCCTTGAATTCTGTGTGGGAGGCCTTCCTCACTGACGGTGCTAGGATTATATGGAGCATGTGAGCTCTCCATTGGTTTTTCCTTGCTTTTCCTAAATTTCCAGATTATCATCTTTTTTATAATCATGCATTTATTTAATAAGATCCTAACATAACTTGTCATTCATAAAGCTTTCATCTGTAAGCCTGTAGAACTTTAAATAAAAAAAATTGGTTTCACAAAGTAGTGGTCTAAGTTTCCCCAATGTGGGTACTGCTTTATTCTGAGAAATACTACATTCCAATCCATACATCTATGACTGACTTTCCATAGTGCTTATGATTCAGTTGGGCCCGACAACCTGAAGAAGATGCCCAAAAGTCAAATGTATACATGGTGCCCAGCTGGTGCCAGCTTCTATCCTAAAGAGACTTACACTTAATGCAGATTATTTGTGACATCACCTCTCTCGCCCTTCTAAGCCGTCTGTGCACACAGCATACAGATGCATAAGTCTCTCTTGAAAGTGACAGGGAACATCATATTCAATTTTCATCATGTCTTGATGGACTTAAAAATAGGATTCCACCCACCAGAGGGAATTATTTGAAGAATGGTCAGGGGTCATTAAAAGAACCTTTTAATTCCCCAAAAGCAGTCTTGTCCACTTTTCCCTCTTGGTTCAATGCTTCTTTTTTTTTTCTATTTAATTCTAATTGTAAAGTACTATAAAAATGTAAATGATGATACTCAGCTTTGTAGGCTAAGTTATTCTTGGTTGTACACCTGTATCTATTGCCTGTGGAATATTGTATTACAAGATCACTTGTCATTTATAGTTGAAGCTGTCAGGTCTTAGGTGATCCTGGTTGTAGTTCTTTGGTACTTGACTGTTTCTTTCTAGATGCTTGCTGTATTTTTCTTTGATGTGGGGGCTCTGTGTCTTTATGCTTACCATAGTACTTTCTTGGGGAGGAGGTGCCCTCTTCTCTGTGTCCTGGACACAGAGCCTTGTAGACTACAAGTTCTCCATGACTTGTCTTTGGTTATGCTGAGAGGGCTGACTTTACTGGTGCCCCTTTACTATTGCCCTGGGGCTTCTGGCTGACCTCTTGTGTAGTTCTAGGGTAAAAGAAGTCACTTAGAGTAGTTACTTATTTGGTTTCTTAATCATTGTTCTATCTGGTACAAACTTAAGGCATTTGCTATTATAGGTTTGGGGGAGCTTGGTTTGTCCTTCTGTTCAGGAAGCCATTTGGGCCTGAAGTCTTCAGATTTTTTTTCAAAGCTACTTCTTTAATTTCATATAAATTTCCCCATTTGAAGCATTTTTTGTTTCGTAGTTTAGAATATTCAAAATGGACATGGAAGTGGGGAGGGTTGAGGTTTTAATTTACCTGTTTTACAGGTAAATTCACCCTCCTCTTGGCACTTTTAAGTTCAACACACTTGCTGCTTTCATGAAACATTTCTCTCCAATACATTTATATGAAGCTGATTTGAGATGGGATATTGAAACTGCTGAGATTTGGAGATTGCTATCCCTGTGTCTAATAACAGAAAATTGTCCTGGTATACAGTGCGATGGTGAAAGTCTAGCAGCAGCTCTATGGCTGGCAATAATCTCTGAAAGAGCCACATTTCTGCTTTTGTAGGAATAGCACCATAAAAAATGAATTGTTAGGACTTGCTGATAGATAAAGAGGTAATATGGTATATCACATGGAGGGTGGGCTTGGAGTCAGGAAGACCTGGGTTAAAGTCCAACTTCTGGCACACAATGGCTCTGTGACCCTGGGCACATCTGTCAGGCTTGGCACTGAGGTGCCCCAAGTCAGCTCTGTGAGATGCGCAGTTTACAGAAGAATTGTCCATGTAAATCAGTGGAAGGAGTCTCCCCAGCTAGATTTCTACATCCTTATGAAATCATAGATCTCTACTGAAGTGAAAACAATAAAAAAAAAACAATGAGTAAAACCTAGGTATAACAACCTAAGTTAATTTTGCATGAATTTGAATGTTTGCATTAATGAAAATCAAATGCTTCTCTTATTTCTCATCTTTTGTGCTCTCCTAAAACCCGCAGGCCTGAATACCATAATAGCTGGGGTCGAGGATCTGTAATCTGGAAACTTCCTGCAAAGTCATTTTTTACTTATCCATCTCATCGAATTGAAAGTCTTGCAGAACCAAAGCAGTTACAAAAAGAATACCTACAGAAAAGGTAGAGAACCTATGGACCTATGGGGATATCCCAAAGCCATAATCTAACTGTGGTCAATGCCTAAATATCTTTGTTTTAATGTGTGTGTGTGTGTGTGTGTGTGTGTGTGTGTGTGTGCACGCGCAGGCCATTTTCATTATCTTTAGGGGATCAGAAAAGGAAGTAAAATTACTACAAATCACTATGAATCTATCCACCCTAACTATGTTGCTATTATATTATTTTGCTATGTTCAACTTTAGTATATAATACTAAATATAATTATAATAAAAAATATATAAATATAAATATAATATATTTAATAAATATAATATTTAATAAATAAATAAATATAATAAATATAATATAAATATATAAATAATAAAATAAATATATAAATATAAATATAATATAAATAAATATAAATATAATTATAATATAATAATATAATATATAATATAATATAAATATAATTATAATACTATAATACAATATAATAAATTATATTGCTATGTTCAACTTTAGAACTGTGGTGAAGCCGAAATTCCTTAGTACCTTGGAAGGCCTTTTCTAACTGAGCCATTACCGCCAATCCCATGGAAAAATGCAAATGAATCAACAACTTTTTTGTTGTTGTTGAGACAGAGAAAAATAGAAACATCCCTAGGATTCTTTTCTTAAATCTAAACTCGTTCCTGTTTCTAAGTCCAAGGCAGTCCAATGTCTAAGCCCCCTGCTAGGTTGACATTTAGCCTAAATAGTTGTGGAATAACAGTAACAAAAATGGACATTTATATAGTGTTTTAAGATCTACACATTGCTCTACATATATTATTTCATTTGATCAGTGCCAGTGAACAGACATGTAAATTCTCTGAGATAAGACTCCCACATTGGCTATTTCCTGTCCCCAAAGTAGTTTTTTGTTTTTTTAATTTTTTTTCACTTGAGTGGGTTTATTCCATGTACTCATGTGTTATTGAACTTTTTTTTGACATCACTGTCACTTCCTAAATTAGGCTCCCTCCCCCATAACAAACAAGTATAGTCAAGCAAATCAAACCAATATAATGGCCATGTCTAAAAATATATCCCTTATTCCATCCCCGTCTGCCAAAGGGTGGAGACATCCTTCACCTTCAGTCCTATGAAGTCACCTTAGGTCCCCACATAGATTTTTCAAGTCCTTCCACTGGTGTTTTCCTTCACATTATTTTGATAATCATGTAATCATTTTATTTCCACAAAACAGTCTTATGAAATGAATCTGGCCACTCCTCATAGTAGAAAGATCAATTTTAAAAAGTGTAGTAGAAGAAATGTGACCTGGTTCAATGTACAGTTAGGTCAATTCAAGACTGATTGAATAACCATGCCAAGTTGATGCCCTGAAGGGAGGTCTCAAGTGTCTTGCTACAGGGGTCTTTTACTTGACCCAACAACTTCAATGGATAAATAGAAGGAAGGTAGGATTATCAGAGTTTTAGATGATATAGAGCTGGGAGGGAGAGCTAATATGGGGGATGATAGAATCCAGTAAGTTGTAACTGTGAGCTAAAATCAATGAAATTAAACAACTACAGTTTTACATTTGGTTCTAAATCCTGGCTTACCAACAATTCATGTGAAAAAGAATCAAGTAATCATGGCCCCAAGCTTAATATAAACTCAACGGTATGGCATAACTACTAAGAAAACTAGAGTAGTCACAGAGTGGATTAGTACTTAGCATTATTGCATACAGACCAAGGGAAGAGGTCATCTCACTGAACTCTGCACTGCTCAGACAATTGCTCAAGCAGTGTAGACAGTCCTAGAATTTGGCACGGGTAGTGATAAACCAGAGAATATCTAGAAGAGGGTGACCATGGTGAGAGGTCTAAAAATTAAATTACAGAAAGATTGACTGAGGAAACTAAGGAGGATTGACCTGGAAGAGAGAAGGCTTGAGGGGGAAGAAGACATGTTCATTGTAAGCAAATATTTAAAGTAAACATTGCCATATGGAAGAGGGATTAGATTTCATTTAGGTAGTCCTAAAGGGAAGAATGAGGAATAATGGATGGAAATTTCATGGAAGAAGGTTTTGAACAATATAAGAAAGAAAAGCTAATTTTTTTCTTCTTCCTTCTTTCCTTCCTTTCCTTACTTCCCTTCCCTCCAATCTATTCCCTTTCTTGCTTCCTTCCCTTCCTTTTCTTTCTTGCTCCCTTCCTTCTCTCCCCTCCTTCATTTCCTTGCTGCCTTCCTTCCTTTCCTTCCCTTTAATTTCCCTTCTTCCTTCCTTCCTTCCTTCCTTCCTTCCTTCCTTCCTTCCTTCCTTCCTTCCTTTCTTCCTTTCTTTCTAAAAATAGTTCTCCAACATTTGAATGTACTGTCTTGCAATGTTGAATACTTCCTAGAATTGTAGATATTCAAGCTAGGATTGAATGATCATCTTGTCAGGAATATTGTGGAAATTTCTTTATTTGGAGGGAAATTGGAGTAAGCGACCTCTAAAGTCCCTTCCATATGTGAAATTCTATGATTTTCCTTTAGGTAATTATTTACATATGGTTCTGGTAATTCTATATTGGTTTGGTAAATGTTTATGTTTATAGATAGAACATTTGATTTATCCAACATTATTGGAGAAGGAATCTAAGATAACTGAAATTTCTAAACAAATGAGGCTTATCCCTGTAAAGTTTTGAATCTTGCTTTAAAATTTTAATCTCATACTATTTTTAGATCTAATCTTATTCAAATTTTAGGGTAGGAGAAACCGGAAGAGGTTGGTAGTTGGAGGGGAAGAAGTCAGTAGAAAGGAAGAAATTAAAAGCAGAGGACTTGTGGAACAAGTTGGAGAGGATTTCATTTAATTCACTTCAGCAAACACTAAGTTGTGACTGTGGGAGGCATGGGAGCAAAGCTATAAGCTTGAGAGGGAGGGTTTCTTGCAAAGGAGATAGGACACTTCATCTGAGACAGGAAGGAAGATCCTCTCCAGGCCAAGGTACAGAAACATTTGGAGGTGAAAACAGGGACATTAAGGGAGCTTGTGTCCATGTAATTCTCTTATGAAGTAGGAGGTGGCTAATCTGATAAGATTGAGGGGGAGGAGGACAGAAGGAGTATAATTTAACAATGAAGGAAACTATTAGCAATGGAGAGGAAAGAATCTAAATAGAAAAACAGGGAAAGGAATTGTTGTAAGAGCCAGCTACCACTAGGCTACAGAAGGTCACTTTAAAGATTAGGTTCATATTCTAAAAATGGAATAATTTGGATACCCCACACATTTCCCTGTCTTCTTGAATATAGTGCATTTTTTTTAAAGTAAAGACTCAGGGCCATCATTGTGAACATCAATTTAACTAATAGTTAAAATTCAAGTAATAATATTGGAAAATGAGTGAACAATGGAAAAAAAACTGACTGTAGAAAGTTATTATGGTGACAGGGAAGATCAAAACAAGCACTCAGAAGATGGCAACAAAGTCAAAGCTCCTGCATCAAAAGCCTCTGAGAAAAATAGGAATTGGTTTCAGGCCATGGAAGAGCTCAAAAAGTATTTTGAAAATCAAGTAAAAGAGGTAGAGTAAAAATTGGAAAGATAAATGAGATCGATGCAAGAAAATCATGAAAAATGAGTCAACAGCTTGGTAAAGGAGACAAGAAAAAATACTGAAGAAAATAACACCTTAAAAAACAGACTAGGCCAAATGGTAAAAGTGTTCCAAAAAACCAATGAGGAAAAGAATGACTTAAAAAGCAGAATTGAGGGGTGGAGCCAAGATGGCGACGTAGCAGCAGCAATATATTGCAGCTCTCACATAGCCACCCCAAAATACCCGTAAAATAGGACTCTGGACCAATCCTAGAACTGCAAAAGCACACAAGGTTACTTCCCACTAAAGTCAGCTCGGCTACGAGGAACCATATCAGCACTGCCAACCGAAACCAGCCTGGCCTGAAGCCACGGCTGTGCCCCTGGGGCGGCCTGGCGGGAGGTGCAG
>JAQQSV010001900.1:21612-43323 GCA_028646515.1 Pseudochirops corinnae
CACTGGCCTGAAAACAATCGCTCAGTCCCCCTGCTTTTTGCAGGCTGAGGGCTGGAAGCTACAATGCGGAGTCGAGGCGGGTGCAAAACCTCCGCCTTTCGCTTCTCCACTCTGGAGACCTTTCGGCCAGACGCTTATCTCCCTCTTTCACAATCCCCCCTTGCGCAGCTGGTGCTAATCCCTCACCTGAGAGCTTTCTCTGCACCTCCCGCCAGGCCGCCCCAGGGGCACAGCCGTGGCTTCAGGCCAGGCTGGTTTCGGTTGGCAGTGCTGATATGGTTCCTCGTAGCCGAGCTGACTTTAGTGGGAAGTAACCTTGTGTGCTTTTGCAGTTCTAGGATTGGTCCAGAGTCCTATTTTACGGGTATTTTGGGGTGGCTATGTGAGAGCTGCAATATATTGCTGCTGCTACGTCGCCATCTTGGCTCCACCCCTCAATTCTGCTTTTTAAGTCATTCTTTTCCTCATTGGTTTTTTGGAACACTTTTACCATTTGGCCTAGTCTGTTTTTTAAGGTGTTATTTTCTTCAGTATTTTTTCTTGTCTCCTTTACCAAGCTGTTGACTCATTTTTCATGATTTTCTTGCATCGATCTCATTTATCTTTCCAATTTTTACTCTACCTCTTTTACTTGATTTTCAAAATACTTTTTGAGCTCTTCCATGGCCTGAAACCAATTCCTATTTTTCTCAGAGGCTTTTGATGCAGGAGCTTTGACTTTGTTGCCATCTTCTGAGTGCTTGTTTTGATCTTCCCTGTCACCATAATAACTTTCTACAGTCAGTTTTTTTTCCATTGTTCACTCATTTTCCAATATTATTACTTGAATTTTAACTATTAGTTAAATTGATGTTCACAATGATGGCCCTGAGTCTTTACTTTAAAAAAAATGCACTATATTCAAGAAGACAGGGAAATGTGTGGGGTATCCAAATTATTCCATTTTTAGAATATGAACCTAATCTTTAAAGTGACCTTCTGTAGCCTAGTGGTAGCTGGCTCTTACAACAATTCCTTTCCCTGTTTTTCTATTTAGATTCTTTCCTCTCCATTGCTAATAGTTTCCTTCATTGTTAAATTATACTCCTTCTGTCCTCCTCCCCCTCAATCTTATCAGATTAGCCACCTCCTACTTCATAAGAGAATTACATGGACACAAGCTCCCTTAATGTCCCTGTTTTCACCTCCAAATGTTTCTGTACCTTGGCCTGGAGAGGATCTTCCTTCCTGTCTCAGATGAAGTGTCCTATCTCCTTTGCAAGAAACCCTCCCTCTCAAGCTTATAGCTTTGCTCCCATGCCTCCCACAGTCACAACTTAGTGTTTGCTGAAGTGAATTAAATGAAATCCTCTCCAACTTGTTCCACAAGTCCTCTGCTTTTAATTTCTTCCTTTCTACTGACTTCTTCCCCTCCAACTACCAACCTCTTCCGGTTTCTCCTACCCTAAAATTTGAATAAGATTAGATCTAAAAATAGTATGAGATTAAAATTTTAAAGCAAGATTCAAAACTTTACAGGGATAAGCCTCATTTGTTTAGAAATTTCAGTTATCTTAGATTCCTTCTCCAATAATGTTGGATAAATCAAATGTTCTATCTATAAACATAAACATTTACCAAACCAATATAGAATTACCAGAACCATATGTAAATAATTACCTAAAGGAAAATCATAGAATTTCACATATGGAAGGGACTTTAGAGGTCGCTTACTCCAATTTCCCTCCAAATAAAGAAATTTCCACAATATTCCTGACAAGATGATCATTCAATCCTAGCTTGAATATCTACAATTCTAGGAAGTATTCAACATTGCAAGACAGTACATTCAAATGTTGGAGAACTATTTTTAGAAAGAAAGGAAGAAAGGAAGGAAGGAAGGAAGGAAGGAAGGAAGGAAGGAAGGAAGGAAGGAAGGAAGAAGGGAAATTAAAGGGAAGGAAAGGAAGGAAGGCAGCAAGGAAATGAAGGAGGGGAGAGAAGGAAGGGAGCAAGAAAGAAAAGGAAGGGAAGGAAGCAAGAAAGGGAATAGATTGGAGGGAAGGGAAGTAAGGAAAGGAAGGAAAGAAGGAAGAAGAAAAAAATTAGCTTTTCTTTCTTATATTGTTCAAAACCTTCTTCCATGAAATTTCCATCCATTATTCCTCATTCTTCCCTTTAGGACTACCTAAATGAAATCTAATCCCTCTTCCATATGGCAATGTTTACTTTAAATATTTGCTTACAATGAACATGTCTTCTTCCCCCTCAAGCCTTCTCTCTTCCAGGTCAATCCTCCTTAGTTTCCTCAGTCAATCTTTCTGTAATTTAATTTTTAGACCTCTCACCATGGTCACCCTCTTCTAGATATTCTCTGGTTTATCACTACCCGTGCCAAATTCTAGGACTGTCTACACTGCTTGAGCAATTGTCTGAGCAGTGCAGAGTTCAGTGAGATGACCTCTTCCCTTGGTCTGTATGCAATAATGCTAAGTACTAATCCACTCTGTGACTACTCTAGTTTTCTTAGTAGTTATGCCATACCGTTGAGTTTATATTAAGCTTGGGGCCATGATTACTTGATTCTTTTTCACATGAATTGTTGGTAAGCCAGGATTTAGAACCAAATGTAAAACTGTAGTTGTTTAATTTCATTGATTTTAGCTCACAGTTACAACTTACTGGATTCTATCATCCCCCATATTAGCTCTCCCTCCCAGCTCTATATCATCTAAAACTCTGATAATCCTACCTTCCTTCTATTTATCCATTGAAGTTGTTGGGTCAAGTAAAAGACCCCTGTAGCAAGACACTTGAGACCTCCCTTCAGGGCATCAACTTGGCATGGTTATTCAATCAGTCTTGAATTGACCTAACTGTACATTGAACCAGGTCACATTTCTTCTACTACACTTTTTAAAATTGATCTTTCTACTATGAGGAGTGGCCAGATTCATTTCATAAGACTGTTTTGTGGAAATAAAATGATTACATGATTATCAAAATAATGTGAAGGAAAACACCAGTGGAAGGACTTGAAAAATCTATGTGGGGACCTAAGGTGACTTCATAGGACTGAAGGTGAAGGATGTCTCCACCCTTTGGCAGACGGGGATGGAATAAGGGATATATTTTTAGACATGGCCATTATATTGGTTTGATTTGCTTGACTATACTTGTTTGTTATGGGGGAGGGAGCCTAATTTAGGAAGTGACAGTGATGTCAAAAAAAAGTTCAATAACACATGAGTACATGGAATAAACCCACTCAAGTGAAAAAAAATTAAAAAAACAAAAAACTACTTTGGGGACAGGAAATAGCCAATGTGGGAGTCTTATCTCAGAGAATTTACATGTCTGTTCACTGGCACTGATCAAATGAAATAATATATGTAGAGCAATGTGTAGATCTTAAAACACTATATAAATGTCCATTTTTGTTACTGTTATTCCACAACTATTTAGGCTAAATGTCAACCTAGCAGGGGGCTTAGACATTGGACTGCCTTGGACTTAGAAACAGGAACGAGTTTAGATTTAAGAAAAGAATCCTAGGGATGTTTCTATTTTTCTCTGTCTCAACAACAACAAAAAAGTTGTTGATTCATTTGCATTTTTCCATGGGATTGGCGGTAATGGCTCAGTTAGAAAAGGCCTTCCAAGGTACTAAGGAATTTCGGCTTCACCACAGTTCTAAAGTTGAACATAGCAATATAATTTATTATATTGTATTATAGTATTATAATTATATTTATATTATATTATATATTATATTATTATATTATAATTATATTTATATTTATTTATATTATATTTATATTTATATATTTATTTTATTATTTATATATTTATATTATATTTATTATATTTATTTATTTATTAAATATTATATTTATTAAATATATTATATTTATATTTATATATTTTTTATTATAATTATATTTAGTATTATATACTAAAGTTGAACATAGCAAAATAATATAATAGCAACATAGTTAGGGTGGATAGATTCATAGTGATTTGTAGTAATTTTACTTCCTTTTCTGATCCCCTAAAGATAATGAAAATGGCCTGCGCGTGCACACACACACACACACACACACACACACACACACACATTAAAACAAAGATATTTAGGCATTGACCACAGTTAGATTATGGCTTTGGGATATCCCCATAGGTCCATAGGTTCTCTACCTTTTCTGTAGGTATTCTTTTTGTAACTGCTTTGGTTCTGCAAGACTTTCAATTCGATGAGATGGATAAGTAAAAAATGACTTTGCAGGAAGTTTCCAGATTACAGATCCTCGACCCCAGCTATTATGGTATTCAGGCCTGCGGGTTTTAGGAGAGCACAAAAGATGAGAAATAAGAGAAGCATTTGATTTTCATTAATGCAAACATTCAAATTCATGCAAAATTAACTTAGGTTGTTATACCTAGGTTTTACTCATTGTTTTTTTTTTATTGTTTTCACTTCAGTAGAGATCTATGATTTCATAAGGATGTAGAAATCTAGCTGGGGAGACTCCTTCCACTGATTTACATGGACAATTCTTCTGTAAACTGCGCATCTCACAGAGCTGACTTGGGGCACCTCAGTGCCAAGCCTGACAGATGTGCCCAGGGTCACAGAGCCATTGTGTGCCAGAAGTTGGACTTTAACCCAGGTCTTCCTGACTCCAAGCCCACCCTCCATGTGATATACCATATTACCTCTTTATCTATCAGCAAGTCCTAACAATTCATTTTTTATGGTGCTATTCCTACAAAAGCAGAAATGTGGCTCTTTCAGAGATTATTGCCAGCCATAGAGCTGCTGCTAGACTTTCACCATCGCACTGTATACCAGGACAATTTTCTGTTATTAGACACAGGGATAGCAATCTCCAAATCTCAGCAGTTTCAATATCCCATCTCAAATCAGCTTCATATAAATGTATTGGAGAGAAATGTTTCATGAAAGCAGCAAGTGTGTTGAACTTAAAAGTGCCAAGAGGAGGGTGAATTTACCTGTAAAACAGGTAAATTAAAACCTCAACCCTCCCCACTTCCATGTCCATTTTGAATATTCTAAACTACGAAACAAAAAATGCTTCAAATGGGGAAATTTATATGAAATTAAAGAAGTAGCTTTGAAAAAAAATCTGAAGACTTCAGGCCCAAATGGCTTCCTGAACAGAAGGACAAACCAAGCTCCCCCAAACCTATAATAGCAAATGCCTTAAGTTTGTACCAGATAGAACAATGATTAAGAAACCAAATAAGTAACTACTCTAAGTGACTTCTTTTACCCTAGAACTACACAAGAGGTCAGCCAGAAGCCCCAGGGCAATAGTAAAGGGGCACCAGTAAAGTCAGCCCTCTCAGCATAACCAAAGACAAGTCATGGAGAACTTGTAGTCTACAAGGCTCTGTGTCCAGGACACAGAGAAGAGGGCACCTCCTCCCCAAGAAAGTACTATGGTAAGCATAAAGACACAGAGCCCCCACATCAAAGAAAAATACAGCAAGCATCTAGAAAGAAACAGTCAAGTACCAAAGAACTACAACCAGGATCACCTAAGACCTGACAGCTTCAACTATAAATGACAAGTGATCTTGTAATACAATATTCCACAGGCAATAGATACAGGTGTACAACCAAGAATAACTTAGCCTACAAAGCTGAGTATCATCATTTACATTTTTATAGTACTTTACAATTAGAATTAAATAGAAAAAAAAAAGAAGCATTGAACCAAGAGGGAAAAGTGGACAAGACTGCTTTTGGGGAATTAAAAGGTTCTTTTAATGACCCCTGACCATTCTTCAAATAATTCCCTCTGGTGGGTGGAATCCTATTTTTAAGTCCATCAAGACATGATGAAAATTGAATATGATGTTCCCTGTCACTTTCAAGAGAGACTTATGCATCTGTATGCTGTGTGCACAGACGGCTTAGAAGGGCGAGAGAGGTGATGTCACAAATAATCTGCATTAAGTGTAAGTCTCTTTAGGATAGAAGCTGGCACCAGCTGGGCACCATGTATACATTTGACTTTTGGGCATCTTCTTCAGGTTGTCGGGCCCAACTGAATCATAAGCACTATGGAAAGTCAGTCATAGATGTATGGATTGGAATGTAGTATTTCTCAGAATAAAGCAGTACCCACATTGGGGAAACTTAGACCACTACTTTGTGAAACCAATTTTTTTTATTTAAAGTTCTACAGGCTTACAGATGAAAGCTTTATGAATGACAAGTTATGTTAGGATCTTATTAAATAAATGCATGATTATAAAAAAGATGATAATCTGGAAATTTAGGAAAAGCAAGGAAAAACCAATGGAGAGCTCACATGCTCCATATAATCCTAGCACCGTCAGTGAGGAAGGCCTCCCACACAGAATTCAAGGAAAGCTGCCAGTGATTAATTTATGTGAGGCCATGGATGAGCACTGAAAAGGCTGGGCAGGCATGAATGAATTACAATCTGCTTACCTGTATCAATAAGATTAGAGATACAGAAGAGTTTTAGGTTACGGAAGTAGTTTACAAAGTACATTCCTCATAATTTCACTGTAAGGTAGGTAAGCATGGATTATCATCCCCATTTTATAGATGAGGAAATTAAGAAACACAGAATGTAACTAAATTGCCTACAATCACATGGCTAATGAATAGGAAAAACTCAGAACCCTTATTCAGACTGCAAGACTAACTTTTTCTACTCCAAGGCATTGTCTCTTATAGAAAGTATAAGATACACTCTCCTTACCTAAGGAGCATGAAATCTCATTAGGAAAATGTGCCACACTAAATAACATCATAAAATGGCATATCACCCCAGTGGTTTTCAATGAAGGAATGGGATTTGAGGCATTGGAGAGAGGTGCAAGAGGGAAGGCCAGGCTGCATCAGGGGAGATGTTCAACAGAGCACTTTTGGCAGCTTCACATCACTAGACTAGAATTAGGGTTCAAGCCCTCATCACTTCTTGCCTGGATGTAACGCCATGCACGAGCAACTATCATAGTGGCCTTCTAATTGGCCCCTCTACTTCAGTCTCTAATCTAGCTTTTTCTCTAATCTATTCTCCACACAGCCACCAATGTGATTTTCCTAAAGCGTAAACTTGACCATGTCATTCTTTTTCTCAATAAATCCAAAGCACCTACCTATTGCCTTGAGGACAAAATACAAAATCCTCTTTGGGGCAGCTAAAGTTCTATATAATCAGGCCCCAACCTTCCAGCACTGTGTTCTGATCTCATGTCTCTGGAGTTCAGTAGTAAGTCATCATCCAACTATAACTTTGTTGTTGCTAGTAATTTTTCAGTCATGTCTGATTCTTCATGACTCTATTTGGAATTTTCTTGGCAAAGATACTGGAGTGGTTTGCCATTTCTTTCTCCAGCTCATTTTATGGATGAAGAAACTGAAGCAAACAAGATTAAGTGACTTGCCCAGGGTCACACAGCTGGCAAGTGTCTGAGGCTGGATTTGAACTTGGAAGACAGTCTTCCTGACTCTACTATGCCACCCAAGTTTCCTTTAATTATAGAAGGAACCCTTTAAAACAATTTCATTTTGTTTTAGATATTTTTAGATAGTTGTGTATAGGTTCAATAACATACCAATCAAAATACTGAGAGGGTTTTTTATGGATCTAGAGAAAACAAGAACACAATTTATCTGGAGTAATAAAAGATTAAGAATTTCGAGTACAAAAACAATTTCATTCTGGTTAAAAAAGGAGAAAAGTTGCTCAGTATAGCAGATTAGTTAAACAAAACCAGAAGCAATCAAACATAGTATTATAGTGGTCAATTAACTCAAGAACACCAATTTATGGGGTGAAAACTCCCTGACAAAAATACCAGAAATTTTAGAAAAAAGAATGTAGAAATTAGCCTTAGATTAACACCTTGTCATATATCAAAACAAACTCCAAATGGATACATGATCTAAATATGAAGGGTTATATAATAAAAAAGTTAGAAGACAAAAAGAAGCAACTATTCACAACTATAAATAGGAAAAGAATTTTTATTTATGTAAAGGATAAAGATGATCATGGAAGCTAAAATTGAGAATTTTATTTATATAAAATTGAAAAATTTCTGTACAAGCGAATGCATTTAGAATCAGAAGGAAAATACTTGGAAAAACATTAATGATACATTTCTCTGATAAAAGTCTAATAATTAAGACATACAAAGTATAAGACATACAAAGACGAACATATAAGAATAAGGGTCTTTCTTCCAATAGATAAATGCTGAAAGGATATGAATAGGCACTTCTCAAATGAAGAAATGCAAGATCCAGAACTAGATGAAAAATTGCTCCAAATTACTAATAATAAGAAAAACACAAAATTAAAACTACTGAAAACAAATCTCAGAGTCTAGTTCATATCTATCAGACTGCAAAGACGACAACAGAGGAAAAGAGTGATTTTCAGAAGTGTTACAGGAAGGAAAACATACTAATACACTGTTGACAGAACTGTGGATTGAAACTATACTGGAAAACAATTTGGAATTCTGCCCAATAATTCACTAAACTGTACATATCCTTTGATACAATACAACTTTTAAATTTGTGACCCAAAAAATCCAAGGAAAGAGTTGGAAAGGAATTATATGTACAAAAATACTTTAAAAACACTTTCAGCTTTAGTGAAGAATTGAAAACAAAACAGATGTCCATCAACTACCACTCACTGGGGATGCAGGCCAGCCTTGTTGTTGTTCATCCTTTGTTCTCGAAGAGGATCATGGCATCAGGAAGGTGATGCTATAACTTGTAAGAAAATTGGATTTAAGTGAGGGAGGGCTGTGCAAAGTCACTAGCCTCACCTTCTCCAGAGCCATCTGGGTCCAGTGGCAAGATATAGATCAGAATAACTGGAGATGGCCCCAGATGCAGTGGGAGACCTTGGCCTTTTTAAGCTAAGGTCTTTCCCAAGTTTCAGTTTGACTGAGGCAACACCCATTCAGTGACTAAGGCTAAGTAATCTAGCTGAAGCAGCAAGGCACCCTGAGGGAGAGACAGAAAGAAGAAAGTGCCAAGCAAGTCAAACCACCGCCTCCCAACACCTTGACTGCCATCTCCCCTCAGACAACAACAGAGACAGCTAAGTACCTTAAGCCCCAAAGCTTTAGGAACAGCAAAGTTTCCATCCCAGTGCCCACAGGGAGCATCCTGGGAAGCAATGCCTTTGGAGATACAACCTGGCTACTGCTCTTTCAGGTATTATAGTCACATTTACTGAAGACCCAGAAAAGAAAGCTCTAGTCAGCAAAGTTTTGCCCAAGTTTTCACTTGTCAAGTTGTTCAGCATCAGAAACTGTTGTGATTTTATCAGTGGAAATGATGTTTAAAGAAGAGGCCTTACCATCTGCTTTACCAAAACATCCTAAGGACCATGGGTTTTCTATCTGACTTATGACTGAAACCTACCATGTGCGTTGTCTCTCTCATTAGAAAATGAGCTCCTCAAGAATGGAGATTACCTGACTTTTCTATCTGTATTCCCATCTATTTGTATCCCTCACTTAGCACACAGTTTTGGTCATAGTAAATGTGTAATAAATATATTTTTTATTCCATCAATTGGAGGAAGGGGAGATGGGTTAATGGGCATGACAGAAATCTTAGAAGACCATCAATAAAACATTTCAAATAGTCAGAAAAAAAGTACAAAAGGTGACAAATAAAGCAATTTTCTTAAACTTAATAGGTATGTTTCTTTTTTAAAGAATCTTATACAAAAGAGAATTTTGCAGGTTTTTTAAGACAATCATTTCCCTGTTCTTTGTTCTTAGTATGTGCTTGTTGATGCATGTTAAATATACACAAAAAAAGAGATCTGCATATGTTATATACGTAATTATGTTCCCCAAAACCTAACAATTGCCCAAGCAAAAAACTGAAATAACTGTCAATATGTCTTATTCCCTCTTTTGTTTACTCAGAAAATGTTTACAAGCATTTCCTTTACTATGGTGAAGGCAGAGCATCAGACCTGGTTGTAAAGAAGTTGGATTATATGTAAACACTGGAGACAAGGTGTCACCCTCTTCCTTAGCCCATTAAGACTAGACACGCTGTTCATAAGTGGGTTTTAGAGACAGACTTCTCTGTTCATGCACCCTGTGATCTTGTAATGAAGCAAATGAATAGTACGTAAGCCAAACCTGTTGGGTATATGTAGTTTGGAGATCTTCTTGGGTTCTGCAAGTCGCTCAAGTCTTTTAGTTAGCTTCGTATTCAAAGCATTCCAAGATAAAGGTCTGATGGTATCTTGATTTCCCCAAACCAATTTTCTGTTAAAAGAAGAAAGGCAAAAGGATACATTATTCAACATGAAGTAAATGCCCTCATCTTAAAAGTTGTAACTGAACACTTCCATATTTACTGATTTTTCCCTTTCTTTGAAAAGTCTGTACAGAAGCATTTTACAAGTACAGTTGTTGAGAAAGATAATATTTATAAAGATGAATTAAGTATTTAATCCACATTCTTAAAATAGGATATGCCAAGAAAAAGTTACTCAGAATAACCATGTTTTTGTCATCATATACTTTTTTAAAAGGATAATTTACAACCCAGACTCAAAGCAAGAATACAGTCAGAATATTTATGTCAACAACATTTACTGGGTTTTAGTAAATGTGAAGAACCAGATGCTGAACATGGTTGGATTAGCTGATCTTCAAGGTCACTTCCAACTTGAGGTAAGAGTTACATAGGAGAACGTAACAATGATAGAAATAGTTGACCAGAGAGAGAGCTAACAAACTCTCAATCCAAATTGAAGTATAACTGTCTTACTTTATTTTTCTTGTTTTTTAAAAATATGGCTAATATGGAAATATGTTCTGTATGATTTCACATGTGTAACGGATATATTGCTTGCCCTCTCAGTGGGTGGGGGAGGTGGTGGGAGGGAGAGAGAATTTGCAACTCAAAATTTAAAAAAGAAAAGGATAATAAAAATAAATGGTCATTTTAAAAATTAAAATAAAAAAACTAGAGGTGAATATAATATAGTAAAAAAAAACACAGTCTCTGCATCTAAGAGGAATATAATCTAACTCAGAATTCATAACATACATTCCTGAAGAAAAACACAAAAAGCAATAGTCAAATGACTGTGAATGAATAATGAAGGAGGTACTAAGTTGATGAAGAATAAAGGAATGACTGGTTTGGGCTTAATCAAGGAAAACTTCCTGAGATAAGTTTCAAGCAAGGTTTTAAAGGAGTAAGGAACTGACAAGAAAGAGGGAACAAGGCATTCAATTTGGAATAATCTTATATGGTACAAAGGCAGGAGGACAACCTTTATTTTTTTTTTGTTTGGGAAAAGTCATATAGGAATGTAACCAAATGTCATATGAGATCATATGATCCTAGATTTATAGCTAGAAGGGACCTCTAAGGCCACCTAGATAAGGAAACAGAAGCCCAGACAGAGATTAACTAATTTGCCTAAAATCATATAGGTAGTAACAGGCAGAATATGAACCTGGGTCCACTGATCTGAAGCTTGTGTTCTTTCCATTGTACCATCCTGCCTCTGGGTGTGGTAAACTGGGAAGATCTTGAAGGCCTGTCAGAAGTGCATGAATTTGGTAATGTAGTAATACTTCATTTATATGGCATTATCAGGAGCAGGGAGTAAATTAATGAAAAAAGATGGTTAAAGATTTATAAAACTACGTATACCCCTTGCCCTAGCAATACCACTATTAGATGATATTTTTTCCCAAGGTGATCAAGAAAAAAAGAAAAAGAAATTACATGTTCTAAAATATTTATAGCAGCTATCTTTGTGGGGGCAAAGAACTAGACACTGAAGGGATGTCCATCAATTGTGAAATGGCTGAACAAGTTGAGGTATATGATTGTGATGGAATACTATTATGCTATAAGAAATGATAAGCAGCTAAATCACGAATTATTAGAGAAATGCAACTCAAAACAACTCCAAGGTACCACATCACACCCATCAGGTTGGCTAACATGACAAAACAGGAAAATGATAAATGTTGGAGAAGATGTGGGAAAATTGGAACACTGATTCATTGTTGGTGGAGTTGTGAACTGATCTAACCATTGTGAAGAACAATTTGAAACTATGCCCAAAGGGCTATAAAACTGTGCATACTTTTTGACTCAGCAATACCACTACTAGGTCTATATCCCAAAGAGATCATAAAAATGGGGAAAGGACCCACATGAACAAAAATATTTATAGCAGCTCTTTTTGTGGTGGCAAAGAATTAGAAATTGAGAGGATGCCCATCAACTAAGGAATGGCTGAACAAATTGTGGGATATGAATGTAATGAATACTATTGTTGTATAAGAAACAATGAGCAGGTGGACTCAGAAAAATCTGGAGAGACTTACATGAACTGATGGTGAGTGAAGTGAGCAGAACCAAGAGAACATTGTACACAGTAACAGCCACATCGTATGATGACTAATTCTGATAGACTTAGCTCTTCTCAGTAGTACAAGGATCTAAGACAACTCCAAAAGACTCACAATGGAAAATGCTATCCACATGCAGAAAAAGAACTATCAAGTCTGAATGCAGATCAAAGCATACTATTTTCTCTCTCTTTTTTGTTTCTTCTTTCTTGTGGTTCTTCCTATTTGTTCAAATTCATCTTTACAACATGATTAATGTGAAAATATGTTTAATATGAGTGTATATGTAGAACATATATCAGATTGCATGCTATCTTGGGAAGGGAGGAGGGGAGGGAGGCAGAGAAAATCTAAAACTTAAAATCTTATGGAAGTGAATGTTGAAAACTAAAAATTAATTAATTTTTTAAAAAGAAATGAATAGATTGATTTTAGAAAACCATGGAAAGACTTACATGAAATAATGGGGAGTGAAATGAGCAGAACCAAGAGAATATTGTATAAAGTTATAGCAGTACTGTTTGAAGAATAACTGTGAAAAACTATGTTGTTCAACAACTGTAAACAAATATTCTGAATATCATAAATATTCAAATCAACTAGAAGGAAAATGCTATCTACCTCCAAAGAAAGAACTGATGAATAGAAGTATGCATAGTATATTTTACATACATGTATATATACATATATATGTAATGTGTGTGTATTTGTGTCAAATGGCCTTTCTCTAGTACAGGGTGGGGAGAGAAGGAGACAGTTTGAAACTTAAAATGTAACAAAAAATCATTTAAATTAAATTTTTAAAAGATGGTTGGTGAATTTAATAATGCCAATTAGTAACAGGGTAGATTGGGGAAGCAAGAAGGCAGAGAGGCCAATTATGAAGCTACTATGGTAGTTCTAATATGAGGTGATGAGTGTCTGGACTATAGGGATGATTGTTAAAATAGGAGGGAGAGGCCAGATTCAAAAGATACTGATAAGGGGTTTACAGGACTTGGTAATAGATCGCATCTGAGGATGCAAAAATAATGATGGAGAACTTACAAGACAAGTGATCTGAGAATAAGATAATACCACACATCATATCACAAAATAGAATCAAATTAGGAAGATAATAATATATAAATGAAAATATAATAATAAACATTTTGTTTGATGTTTAAGCATGTTGATAAGAGTTCAGGGGAAAGATAAATCTCTTCTATTTCAGTAAAGAAGTCTTCAAAAAGGTGACAGGATTTGAGTTGGGTATTGAAGTATGGAGTAGAATTTGGCTAAGCTGCTGGAAGAAGCGGGGCACAGTGTTTGTGGCTGGACAGTCTAGGTAAGCCAAGTTTTCATGATCTTCCAGGGCACAAAATTTTCATTTCTCTTCTTCTCCCACCATTCCTTCTCTATCTTCGTAGATATTCTATCTATTATTCATTCTATTCTCAACCCTTCAACTTTTGTATCTACCAAGGTCCTGTCCTTGAACTATTCCCCTTCTTTCTTCAGACTCTTCCCCTTGATGTCATTCATTATCATGGCTTCAATTATCAACCTGATATCGATGTCTCCCAAATCTATATCTCTATTCCAATATCTCCTCAGGCTTCCAATTCCGTATTTCTAATTGCCTGCTGGATATCTACAATTAAGTGTTTCACCAGGACCTCAAACTCTACAATCAAATTCGACTTTCCCCCCAAACATACCCTCCCTCTCTACCTACCTTTACTATTTCCATTGATACCACTCAAACACATGAGTTAATAACCTCAGAGTTATCTTTGACTATTCCCTCTCTCCTATCACATAATCTTGTCAGTCCTATCAGATCTATCAATGTATATCTCTTCTATCCATCGTCATCTTCCTCTCCCCCTTCCCACTGAGCCTCTCTTGGTTTTTTTACCTAGACTATTTTATTAGTCTACTATCTATCTTTCTGCCCCTCTCCCATCAACCCTCCACACTACTACCCCAATAATTTTCCTAATGTGCCACTCTGATCACATCACTCCTTCTTCTCCAAAACCTTCAGTGGCTCCCTATCACTTACCTGATAAACTCCTGATGCTAACTATCAAATCCCTGTATAATCTGGCTTCAACCAGTGTTTCTAGCTTTATTTCTAACTCCCTATTGTATATTCTATGTTCCTATCAAAACTGGATTACTCTCCATCCCCTGTTCTTGTCTTGACTTCTTTCACAGTGTCCATGCTTATGTCATCCCCTAAGCCTGGAATGCTCTCTCCCATCTCCATTTCCATATGTTGAAATCTCTCCTCTCCTTCCATCAAGGCCCACTCTGGTGCCATCTCTTCCACTTAGTTTTCCCTGACTCTCCTTCCAAACCCCCCAGTTGAAAGTGTTTTCTCCCTCAGATTTCTCAAAGCATTTTTTTCTGAACCTCTTCTCTGAATTCTTCTCTCTCCCCACCCTTTTGTGATAGTGATTTGTGCATACATCTTCCCCTCTTTCCATCCCTTTTAAATTGTAACCTCCTTGAGAACAGGATCTGTGTTGTACATATTCCCAAGCACCTAACATAGTGCCATGCATCTAGTAGGCATTTAATAAGCATTTTAAACTGAATTAAATGGAATAGAATAAGCAAAGGAAGGAATGCAGACAAGTACTAATGTGTTTAAGAAATACTAAAAAGATCATTTTGAACAAAACTAAGGACTTATGTAAGGAAGTAATGGGAGGCAAACCTGAAAAGATAAGTCAGATTTTGGAAGCCCGTGGCAAGAGTTAGAATCTTATCCTATTGTCAGGAGGGAGTCATTAAAAAGCTTTTAGGAGAGGAGTGACATGGTGAAAATAATCTGATGGTAATATATAAGATAGAAGAGAGAAAGACAGACAGACAACAGCAGAGATACAAAGACAGACACACAGACAGAGAGGCCAATAAGAGAGAGTGCCAAGGGCTAAGTTTGAAGTAAAAGAGCCTGAAATAGGGTGGTAGAAGGCAGTGTAGAGAACTACAAAATACCTGGACTGATCTTTTGGAGATACCTATGGTTCACAGTCTGAGCTAAGACTGGAGACAACACAACAAAGACAGAAAGACAAAACAAAAGAGAAAGGAAGAAGATAAAAGTTTAATGAAAGTCAAGGACAAAGTCATTTGAAATACTGTCAAATGTAACTGAAAAGTCCATTAGGATGAGAAATTAATACATACAACTGTATTTAGCCATAGCAAGTGATATTGGTCAAGTGGTAACGCTAATAGTAAAATGATACAGATGACCTGTTTATTTGTTTTTTTCCAGCTGTTTAAAAAATAAAAGTCACTACATGGATAGCCTTTAAACATAATGAGATTATCTGAAAATCTTTTCTATTGAAAAAACAAAACAAAACAAACCTTGAGCTGACTGACTACCTGTTTGAGAAATGTGGCCATAAAGCTTAGACAGAAGACATGGGATGGTAATTATATAGAAATGGGGTTATGTAAAAGATTTTTTTCCCCAGGACAGGGGAGACCTGGCAACATTACAAGACATCTGGGAATGAGCCAATGTAGAAAGAGAAGTTTATGATGCCGAAAAAGAGAAAAACAAGTGTAGAATAAGTGTAGGAGCAAAATCTTCAAGAAGTATGAATGATAAGCAAACCTTGAGTAGTATAATCCTTAGATAATTACCTCATTTTCCATTTCTCTTTCCTAGTCTAGAAACTGCCCATATTTTAGCAGTTAGTTAGCAATGTTAAAGAAATTAACAATAATCTTATACTCTATTTCATAAGGACTTGATTCTTGTTGATGAAGATCCTTCTGTCATTTCCTACAGAGAATGTTGAGAGAATGCAATAAAATCACTCTAAATTATCCATAAAATTATAGGAGCTAGAAGGAACTTTGAGATATTATGTGACTAGCCTCCTTTGACAGCTGAATATTCTCTAAACCATTCTAAACAGAGAGTTTTCTAGTATTTTCTTTCTTAAAAGATCTTCAAAGAGGGAGAAAAAGGCCTTTTCTTTCTTAAAAGATCCTCAAAGACACTTAGCAATCTATTTCATTAACTTAAATCTAATTTTTTTTATTACTGTGTTGGTCAAGGTCTTCCTCATTTACACCCCAAATCACTTACAATTTCATTGAAGCTTCTCTCTTGTTTAATTCAGTACTTTATAGAAATGGAAAACAACCAATCAACATTTTTCTTACAAAAATTTTTCACATACTTGAAGATAAAAAGAAAATCACTCCTTTGCTTCTCCCCTCTACAGGAGCCAACTCCCATTCCTTTAACCTTTTCTCTTTTCCCTCCTTGTAAAATTTGTTGTTCTTCTCTGGACCATTTGTATTATCTCCACATCATCCTTTAACTTTGGCTAGCTTCCTTCTGGAACCAGGCATACTGCTGGACTACCTTCCACTGGTCAGTTAAAGTATGGGATTATAAATTAACTTTAATCACCATAGGCAGATTGTAATTAGGAAGGCAAACTTTCTGTGAAAAGGAATAACAATTTCAAAACCAAATGCCGATATTTTTTATAAACTGTTATTTTGGAATACCCACTTGTTACCCTTGTTGTTAGCAACCGCTTCAGGCCATAGCTAGCCCCCCAGGTCTTATCCTGCATTTTCCTGGATCTGTTAGTCACTAAAAAGATCTGGGCTAGGATGGACTTTGGGTGTGTAACATAAAGAGAGTTGTCTGAGGTTGCTCTTCTTCCTTTTGTGAGCGGGACATTTAAAAATGGGATGGCCATGCTTTATGCAAGAGACACCAAAGAGAGCTAAGGCCAACAAGAGAAGATTGCACAAAGCAGCCAGTCTCCTTTGGCATCCACTTTCACTGACTGAAATTCCTGGAAATAGCTGTGACACCCTAGGAAGAAATGGAGAAAAACGCTACCTGATCAAGTGATCCCGTGCCATCCGCTCTCCTCTAAGGTCCCCTCTGTCATTCCTACTCTATCACTTATTTTCAAACTTTCCTTTTCTACTGGATCTAGTCCTACTGCCTACAAACATATTCATGTCTTCCCCACACTGAAAAAACCCTCACTTAATCTTTCCATCACTGGCAACTATCCTCCTGTAACTTCAGCTTTAGCTACAGCTAAACTCTCAAAAACGCCTTCAGTGACAGATGTCTCCACTTTCTCTTCTCTCACTCTCTTCTTAACTCCTTACTTCTGGTCTTATCATTACACTGAAACTGTTCTTTCCAAAGTTACCAATGATCTCTTGGTTGCTAAATCCAACCGCCTTTTATCAATCCTCATTCTCAACCTCTCTGAAGCCTTTGACACTGTGGATCACTCTCTCCTCCTTGATACACTCTTCTCTTTAGGTTTATGGAACACTGCTCCCTCCTGGTTTTCCTCATATCCTATCTTCTCAGTCTCTCTTACAGCTCACACCATCAAAACCATAGGTGTCCCTCAGGATTCTAACCTGGGTCCTCTTCTCTTCTCTATATTACTTCACTTGGTGATCTCATCAGATCCCACGGATTTAATTATCATCTTTGTTGTGATTTTTCACAGATCTACCTATCCTGCCCTAACCTCTGTTCTGATCTCCAATCTCACATCTTCAACTGCCTTTCAGCAATCACAAACTGGATACCAAAAGACATCTTAACTAAACATGTCCAAAACAGAACTCATTGTTTCTTCCCCTAGGCCTTCTCCCCCAACTTCCTATCATCCTTATTACCCTAGAGGATAACAGTACCCTTCCCAGGCCCTCAGGCTCACAACCAAGAAGTCACTCTCAACTCCCCTCTATCTCTCACCCTCGACATCCAAGATGTTTCCAAGACCTGGCAATTTCATCTCTGCAACATTTCTCCTATATGCCCCCTTTTCTCCTCCAACATTGCTACCACTCTATTACATACCCCCATCACCTAACACCTGAATTATTACAATAACCTGCTGGTGGGTTGGCCAGCCTCAAGTCTTTCCCAACTCCAATCCATCCTCCATTCAGCCACCAAAGTGATTTCCGAAAGCGAAGGTCTGACCATGAACTCTCCTACTCAATAAACTCCAGTGGTTTTGTATCCCTAGTATGTAACTCTCAATAGATGCTTACTGATGGGAAAAAAAACCCCAAAACTCCGGTGGCTCCTTATCACCTCAAGGATGAAATACAAAATGCGCTCTCTGCCATTCAGTGGTCTTCATAACCTAGCTCCCTCCTACCTTTCTGGTCTTCTTAAACCTCACTCCCCTCTATATACTCTTTGATTCAGTGGCACTGGCCTACTGGCTTCCATGAACAAGATACTCTATCCCTCAGCTCTGGGCATTTTTTCTGGTTTTTTCTCATTCCTGGAACACTGTCTCTTCTCTGCAGAACCTACTGACTTCCCTGGCTTCCTTAAGTCTCTACTAAAATCCCTTCTTTTACTATAAGCCTTCCTCATCCTCTCTTAATTGTAATGCCTTTCCTCTGTTCACTCTTTCCTATTTATCCTGTATATAACTTGCTTTGTATATATTTGCTTGCATGTTGTCTCCCTGATCAGATTATAAGCTCCATGAGAGTAGGACCTTTTTTTTAGCCTCTTCTGGTAGCATTAGCACTGAGCACAGCTAAGTCGATGTGAGTTTGTTACATTATTCATTTAATGTAGATCATGGAATATTGGAGTGGGAAGGTACCTTAGAGATCATCTGGGTCTACTCTTGTTTTACAGATAATGAAATTGAGGCTGGAGAGTTGGAGTAATTTGTCCAAGGTCACAGCACCTGGCCCATTGTTGACACTTAATAAATGTTTATAGATTTATTGACACTAGTCACAGTTCCTGTGGGAGAAGGCCATGGTGTCAAAATCACCTAGCCAGTGGCTAGGAGTTGAAAGCAGCTGCTATGGAAACCAGAAGTAGGGCACTTCCACCTGTCTGCTGGTCAGAAGATAAAGGTATAGGTGGTGGGATGACTTCTCCTTCTGTTGTGATTTTGATGGGAATGGTAGGGAGGAACTTGAAGCACTTCCTTTAAAAGGTCTTTGGCACACCTATCACAAGTTCAGAACACTGGGGGTGAAGGGACGGTTGAGAATTCAGACCTCATCAGGAACAAAGGCAAACACACTGGAATTTTAAAGTTTGATCTTTGTTTACCTTCCTTTTCACAGCAGTAAAGATTCCATTTAATCTCTAGGATTCTTCTTGAGAAAGGGAAAAGAGATTCAGATTTTTGTGTGAATGGGAGATAAAGCAATTCAATAAGTTATGAATAATTGGTGGGAACTAATCATACCTTTAAAGTAGATAAAGATAACACATCACACCTATCAGATTGGCTAACATGACAAAACAGGAAAATGATAAATGCTGGAGACGTGGAAAATTGGAACACTAATGCATTGTTGTCGGAGTTGATCCAATCATTCTGGAGAGCAATTTGGAACTATGTCTAAAGGGCTATAAAAATGTGCATATCCTTTGATCCAGCAATACCACTTCTAGGACTGTATGCCAAGGAGATAATAAAAATGGGAAAAGGACCCATGTGTACAAAAATATTTGTAGCATCTCTTTTTGTGGTGGCCAAGAACCGGAAATTGAGGGAATGTCCATCAATGGCTGAACAAATTGTGGTGTATGAATATAATGGAACACTATTGTGCTATAAGAAATGATGAATGGGCAGATTTCAGAAAAACCTGGAAAGACTTATATGAACTAATGCCGAGTGAAGTGAGCAGAACCAGGAGAGAACACTGTACACAGTAACAGCCACAGTGTACAATGACTGACTTTTATAGACTTAGCCCTTCTCAGCAATGCAAGGACTTGAAACAATTCCAAAGGATTCATGATGGAAAATGCCATCCACATCCAGAGAAAGAGCTATGGAGTCTGAACGCAGAGTGAAACAGACTGTTTTCTTTTTTTGGTTTGTTTTTTTCTTTCTCATGGTTCCTTCCATTCATTATAATTCTATGCAACATGACTAATGTGAAAATATGTTTAATATGAATGTATATGTAGAGTCTATATCAAATTGTACACGATCTTAGGGAAGGGGGAAGTGGAGAGAGGCAGAGAAAATTTTAAATAAGTTTTAATAATAAGTTTCCATAAGCGGAAATGAATGTTGAAACCTAAAAATAAACAAATTAACTTAAAAAAAAAAACTAAAGACCCAGAGTAGCACTGAAAGGGGAAAAAGTGAGGAGATACAGAAACAGATAGATAGGTCATGTCCAACTATGTACACTCATACAAGCTGGTAGCTCATGGCTTGGTATACTCTCTAGAAACTTACCCAGAAAGAGTTAGAGCTTTAGGTCCTGTTGGCACATGGGCGACTGAAGTGGGCTGAAGCAACTTGAGCTTGGAACACCCCAACCTGTTGCTTTTGCACACTCCTTCATAGTGTCAGTGTAAAGAGGCTGCCTCAGCACATGGGTACATACCCTTCACACATATGACTTTGGCTCATCTTTGTGCCTGCTTTTCTTCATTAGTAAGCTTCATATAATAAGATACATTGGAACAATCTAGTTGCAAAAAATGCTGGGCCAAGGCTAAAAAAAATTGTAGATGTGAGTTTGTTACATTATCCATCTGATGTAGATCATGGAATGTCAGATCGGGAAGGTACCGTAGAGATCATCTGGGTCTACTCTCATTTTATAGATGATGAAATTGAGTCTGGAGAGTTGGAATGATTTGTTCAAGGTTACATAGCTAATAATAGTCATCTCACATTTATACAGCATTTTAAAATTTGCAAATGCTTACTTCACAACAATCCTGTGAGGTAAATAACTCAACTATAATTATACTTTTTTCCAGCAAGTGATGGAAGTAGAACTCAAACACCCAGATCTCATTCCAAGTCCGGCAGTCTTTTCACTACACCAAAATGCCCTCAAAACCTCTGTCCCTCAATGTGTAACAATGGAAGTTAGAAGATCATTAAAGCCAGTATGCTGTCCATGAAAAACACTACACTAAATGTTGGGATAGGAGAGACACAAAGATTAAAGAAGACACTATCCAGGGCAGAGCCAAGATGGCGGCGTAGCAGCAGCAATATATCGCAGCTCTCACATAGCCACCCCAAAATACCCATGGAATAGGACTCTGGACCAACCTAGAACTTGAAATCGCACACAAAGATACTTCCCACTAAAGTCAGCTCCGCTACGAGGAACCATATCAGCACTGCTAACCAAAAGCAGCCTGGCCTGAAGCCCCGGCTGTGCCCTGGGGGCGGCCAGGTGGGAGGTGCAGAGAAAGCTCTCAGGTGAGTGCGGATTAGCACCAGCTGCGAGGAGGGGGTATTGTGAAAGAGGGAGATAAGCATC
>JAQQSV010001901.1:0-5000 GCA_028646515.1 Pseudochirops corinnae
AATCAAATGTTAAAAAAATATATGTATATATATATATATATACAATTATTATTATTATTATTATTATTATTATTATTATTATTATTAATGACATCCAACTGGGACTTAAGATACACAGGCACTGTGGTAGGGTGATCCATCCTGCCCTACTGGAAAGTCAGAGGGGTGATGGGGGAGGACATAGGAGAGAATAGATTGGGGGAGGGGTTGTACAATGGGATGGCTGTTTTGGGGTGGTGGGTAGGGGAAAGATGGGGAGAAAATTTGTAACTCAAAATCTCGTGGAAGTGAATGATGTAAACTAAAATAAAAGTTAAAAAAAAGAAAAAATAGCAGTTGGGTCATTATATTAACTTTAGGGTACCACATGTAAGGAAGAATATTGAAAAAAAGCCAGCGTGATAAAGAGGTTGACTCAGATGATGAGGGGCCGAAGAATATGTGAGGATAGATAAAGGAACTGGAGATGTTTAGAGAGATTTGGGGGAGACATGAAAGTGCGTACTTGAAGGTCTGTCATGTAGAAGAAGTAATGGGTAAAAGAGTTCTCTCAGCAGAGGGTCATGGCCTACAGATTAAGGAACAAGGCATGTACTACCGGAAAAGATCAGTATTTCTGTTTCACTAAACAATTTTTTTGTTGTTGTTGCAATACAGGGCTCTATTGGGGGTTGGAGGGAGTATGACTGAAAAATAATATTTTGAAACAACATTTTAAAAATAATTTGAAGAGAGATTAAGATCTGTGAGCATAGTTACAAAGGATTACATGATAAGAAATTAATTTAGAATAAATTAAGCAGTAAATAGAATAATAACAAAAAAAAATAGAGACTGTCTACTTTGCCATTACAATGGCCAAACTTGATTCCAAAGAAGATACATGAAAATTGCCCTATGTTGGTTCTTTGCAGAGGTGGAGGACTCTGGGTGTGGAAAGATGTAGGTGTAGCTCTCTGGGAGGAGATAGAGGAAGGATATAATATTCTGTATATATTTAAATGTATACATATCACCTCTGGTAGAATGGGGTAAAAACAAAAAGGGGAATAGAGCAAGTGTTTATTCATCACCTACTTTACAAATGGTATTTAATTTCATTGATGAAAGATATCAATACATTTTTTTGAAGAGAATATATTTGCTAACAGGAATTCTATGAGATTTCTTGGTCGGTGGAACAAGGAGCTTCCTTGATTCAGGAGGCTTTCTGTACAAGATTGTTCAAAGTGGACTTTCATTCTAAAAATCCAATATTAACATATTCTTTTACGAGAGTGGGTCAAACCCAATCACCTAGTCCTGAAGATCATTTAGGTTCAGTTGGTCTAGAAAAGGAGGTGAATTTTAGAGACTAAATTTTTTGGATGAGAACATCCAACTCCATCAGACCACATATCTAGAAATCCTTTCAGATGTTCCCTTTTGTGAAAGTACAAGCAGAGAAAGGTAATCCTTAAAAGGATATACTTTTCAGCCTACTTTGATTATGAAATGCAGCCTCAGTGCCAGTGACATCACTGTAGAGAAATCGACCATGTAGACATGAGAACATATATGATCTGGTCACCCCTTTCCAGCAGAAGCTCTGAGAGGCAGTGCATGTTTTTTCATAGAAAGCATATCGGGTTTAGATGAATGAGCATGCAGTATTCCCTGGGGCTTTTGGATTAAATGCAGAGTTTAATAATTACTCTAATTACTTCTGTTGTGATTCTACCTTTGAATCAACATCAAACAAACATATAACAATTAGTTACACTTTCATTTAATCAACTAGTTCTAGGAAAACTGGCTATTATTATTTCTTCTTCTACACTTATGCTTGGAGAACAAGACCAGGTATAAAATATTGTTTGAATTTGATGGTAAGTATCTATTAGCATGAAATGATATATTTTCCTTTCAGACATAATTTCAGTGCACTGATAACTTTGGAGAGCTACCATATTATTGTTAGCCTTACAATTTATCTACAACACATGAGGATTATAGGTAGTTGTGATACACATTCGCTCTGAATTGTTTTACTGCGTTTCTTCCTTTTTCACCCTACCAATGTGCTACATCCTGGACCAAGAGAACTCATTTTTTTTTTAGTACAATTACTGCTGTTTGACATTATTTTAATAGTTTTCTCCTGGCCCACCCAGGCACTACTTGCCACTTCTCATCATCAGAGATGACAATGAAGGGTATGTGTGGGATTTCAAGTGCACATAAAGGCCTATTTTGCCCCTACTGTCTGTCATGGTGTCTAAAGTTCTCATTATTAGGTTTTATTCTTTTGGGCCAGGAGGCGCCTATCCAAATGGAGAGATTTTTTTTTCCTTGGGAGGCAGTGTTATAATACATTATCCAAGAGCAATATCCTAGTGTAGCAAATTATCTAACTGTCTCCCTCTAGGCAGCAGGATCCTGAGGGAGTGGTACCCAGGACAGGTTAAATTTTAATGACAGAGGGCAGGAAAGATTTTTTTTAAAAGAAAGGCATTGCCAGGGAGGTCAGATAGTAGGATCTCAAAGAGCACCATTGGGCATTTAAAAGGAGTGGAAGAAAAGCTTTCATTATTTTTTAATTCTACTAGGTTGGTTTTCTCGTTTCTCTTTCAGATGAGGGACTTGAAACAGAAAATGTAAACATGACCTGACTGATTTCACTTAGAGCCCAGACTGAAGCAGTAGTTTCTAGTAGTTTCCATCTTAAATCACTTTGCTTTCAGGGTGATCCTCAGCTTTCTGATGCGCCCACAATGCCACTGAAGTCCATTATCCATCTCCTTTAAATGACTGGCTTCTCTGCTGAGACTTCCCACAGAGATGCTAGTGAGTTTCAGAGGTGGGCTGGCTTTCCATACTGGGTCTCTCCCAGTCAGGACACAGCCTGAGGTCACCCACCAACCTATTTCACATGGGAAGGAACAACAAATCCCAAAACATTTTCAGGAAGAGACAAAAGCCTGGAACAATGCATACACTTGTCACTCTGTTTCCATCCAGATTCCAAAGACAGCTATTAAAATTCAGGGTGGTCCTTTCCACATGAGTGTGGAAGGGGTAGTCAGGGAAATACCTCCAAAGTATAATTCAACTAGCACTATTATTAGACCATTTCTGCCTTTAAATTTCTTGGTAAGATCACAACTTATGAGAAATTAATGTTTCCCTTACACATACCACAATTATACAGTTCTGTTTTCCCCATCTTTCTCTGTTGTGGTTTCATCATGTCAGAGAGAAAGTTTGCTGTATCTACACAACAGGTAACTCAGTAGTGTAAAAAGAAAAAAAAATGGTAATCCTAAATAAAGCCAGCCTCTCTCTTTCTCTCTCTCTTTCTCTCTCTCTGTCTGTCTGTCTGTCTATATTATGCCTAATCATAGTCTGACAGAAATTTCTACTTTTCAACCAGGTATTTTGACAAACTGTAGTCACTCCTAGACTGAAAAAAAGTAATCAGTAACAATGAAAACAAAAGTTTTTCTTTTCTGTCCTAGGCATCACTAATATTAGGTGTCAATGATATATTGGTAAGACCACTGGCAATGCTTGGCACTTCTTTATACCTCAACAGCCTTGGTCCTGGTAGGTAGAGGAAGAGAGGGAGGAGGGAGTTAGTCCAGATCAACTCTCCCTCCAGCATATTCATACACTTACTTTTCTACCCAGAAATGTATGGGCTGTCATAAGCAAGAACCATAACTAAAATGGAGAGGTGTGGACTTTTCTCTAGGGTACTACATTTAAAGGCTACTGACAGCATTTATAAACCTTTAGCAGCATAGAAACAATGCAAGAGTTAGCAAGAATAATTAGGTAAAATAGGAAATTATCAGATATATAGTGACCTGGGATAAGCTCTTCCCCTTCCCCAATATGGTTTCCTTTGTCCATCCTCACTGTGAATAAGCATGTGCTATATTCTTCTTGTACCATGTATAAAAATTCCTTGTTGTATCTCTTATATCAGCAAATACTTGATAATACTCCCTGGATTTGGTGTGAGGGTGGTGGGAAAATGGGTAAGAAGTTGATGATGACAATGACAATCTGGGTTGCCTCCTCCAATTCACTTTTGCCTTCCCTTTCTCAGGGTCAGTTTGTTAGATACTTTTCCCCTCTCTGCTCTATACTTCTGCTAGACACCTACAAACATGCTGCTTATCCTGCCTCTCTTAGCCTCAATTCTAACCTGTATATGGAGTCAAAGATCCAACTAAAGAGACAGAGTGATGGTGAAGGAACCATACATAGACAAAAAGTGGTGCCATTTTGCGTCAAGTGAACACGAGTTGAGATTTTCTGAATTCCTTTTACTACCTTGGTAGCTCCTACCCTGACCTTGATTGTACAAGTAGAGAGAGTTACTAGAATTGAATCTAAAGGGAAGAAAATATCATGTCACTGACGGCTCTCTTTTCACTGCATTTTAGAGTATACTTTTGTATCTAGGTTATCCTCACCTTCATTGCCTTCCATTTAGATCCTACTTCATGTACACAGCATGTTAGAATTGATCATAATATTCACAAATGGCAGTGGGAAGCAAAATTCAGTGCCAACAGAAAAACAAACAAACAAACAAACAAAACCACCCCAAACATTGTAAAGCTTCTGAGGTTTCCTGGTTCTATTCATTTATCCATTCATTATGGATAAATGTCTAATGAGAAGTCCTTTAGCCTAGAATATTAACACTTGGTCAGAATCAGTTGATTTTAATCCATAATAAAAACAATTCTACTAAGAATTTAAACCAAGGCTACAATCTTTGCATCAGGTCCCTCTAGGAAAGAAACAAGTATCTTTGCTAGGATCTCTTTAAACCTGCTTTGGGAGAAAAGGGTCAAATTAAACCTGAAGTATGTCTGGAATGAGATGAAAAGCTACCTTGGGCTGCACTTGAAATACAGTCCAAGAATCAATGATCATCAGGGGGGGCAAATTCAGGGCCAAGATTGCTAAGCTTCTCTGACTATAACTTATTCTGTAATCTGTAC
>JAQQSV010001901.1:10000-21494 GCA_028646515.1 Pseudochirops corinnae
ATGAGGTCATCTTAGCTGGTGGCTGAAGTCTTCAAAGCCATCTCCTGTAACTGGCATTTACTGGAGTTCTGTTTTATAAGGAGGTCTGTCTGCTTCTAAGATCCCTGAGAGCAAACAACTCTTGATTCAGTTTTCTGCACAAATTCCACTTGTTTGGTTAAAGAAAAAATGAGATGGGAGTAGAATTGATTGGAATAGAAGTTGAGAAGAAAATAATAAAATTTTGTCCATATTACTTACAAGTAATCGCGCTCCACACAATTGGAGTTTGTTTGTAAAAGAACATGAAGCATTTATTTCTTTACTATCAATTTCTAAAACAGATTAAACCATTTGCTGAATGGTTATAACCAAAGGAAATTGATGCCTGTTTTTTTTCTTTAACAAGCAAGCACCAACCATCCATCCTCTCCTAGAACTCTCAGTCTCTACAGCACAGTGAGCTATTTTGTTTTCCTTTCTGGCTTCTGGAAAGAAATGTTATTTTCAAAGCAAAAGTTATAAGAGCATAATTAGGAAGTTTGTGGCCATGTTTTCAATCCAACTTTTTGTTTGAAAAACTTCCACCTGTTTATTCCTGTCTTTTCTGTGTTCCTCCTGTCCTCGTACCTGATGTAAATTTTGATTGCCCCAATAAAAACTTTTACAGTTTAAAGCAAAGTTAAGACAAAAAGATTTCCCATTCTTGCCCAATTTAATCAATGGCAATTTGATAAACAAATGTGAATAAATTATATTTCAAGCAGCCTTCTATTTACCCTCCCAAATCCCTGCAAACCAAACCAAATCCAAATCCAAGATGCCTTCAAATGAAGAAAGTTCTTGACCTAACTGAAAAGTCTGCTTAACTTTGCATGTGTCTACAGAGCCTGTCTCTGGCTACTCAGCTCCTACTTTGCACTAAGATCAGTCCGTAACTTACCAGTGTATGCTCCCAGAGGCCCCCACAGCTGGAAGAAACTTTCAATCCTTCTAGAAACTGCAGTACTAAAAGCAGTAGACTCATTACCTGGACACATGGCTTTTCATTACTCCATTTCTTCAGATGCCAGCTCTCCTGTACTGCTGATCAACTCAAATTCTGAAGCACTCCCTCCCTCCCCCCCTCTTTTTTTTTTTGATGTTTGACTAAAGTTAGCTAAAATTGCTAGAAGGAAACCGCATAAATGTTTATTTCGACTTCTCAGTACGGCAGTGTAGTGAAGCCCTGCCTGCCCAAGCCTCTTTAGCAATGGAGTGGTTTATTTAATTTGTCAGTATAATAGAAGCAGCTGAATGAGAGACAGAGAATGCAGTGTGGTATAAAAGAAACAAAAGCTAAAAGTACCACTATTTTGATTCTCTTTTTAAAATTACTTCCAAAGTGTGGTATCTATTGTGAAGAATAATGCTGAACAAAGCACAGTGTCTTGGCAATATTCACAGAGCTTATTCACACACAGCCAGTTCTGTCTGTACATTCAGAGGTAGAATACACTTATAAATGATGTATTGGAAGGACTATAGTTTCTATTGTATTCCCAGTGTAAACAAAAAGACAGACAGAAGCTGAATGGCATATGGGCAGCGAGGCCACACTTTATTCAACCATTCTAGTAGTATTGTGAAGATAAAATGTAATGCTTAAAAAGAAAGAAAGGAAGGGGAAAAAAAACCACAACCTCAAATCGGAGGAAGAAAAAAAATCCAGAATTAATTTGATAAAAGAAAGATACACTGAGTTGCGTTGATTCTTCCCCATAATACCTCTTCCTCTCTTCAACATAAATCAACCCGGATTTAGATATCTGGGTTTGGCAGAGGGAATCTTTTAGGCGGAAAAAGAGATTCCAGGTCAGGGAGAAGTGAAGGTCCCAGCCCAGCAGAGCTGCCACAAGGGGATAGGGAATGGGGGATGGAGGATGGGAGATGGGAGTTAGGGGCTACAATCTAGATAGAAGTAAGGCAGGTGTGTGTGGGGCCTGGGGAAGGTGGAACATGACCAGGTTTTCATTTAAAATGAAACAATCTCTATCCCTTCTCTCCTTTTCTCCCCCTCCCCACCTCCACCAAGGTGGTTCCATAATTAGCAATGACTTCGGGTTAACCAGCACCTTTGAAAACAGGGTGAGACTTCTTGCTGCTGGACCCTATGTTTACTAGAGTTGATGGTCAACAGGCTCCCTTTCCAGCAGCTGAGGTCAGCATCTTTTGCCTGGTGTTTTAGAAACTGGGTCGGGGTTCAGACCTTGGGCTCCCCCTTTTCCTCAATCAATTCTACATATTTCCTTGGATTCACAGAAAGAGATGGAGAAACAATTACAGAAAGAGGAACAGAAGAAGAAGAATTTCTTCTCAAGGGGTCCTTTGATACCACCACTAAAGTTAAGTCAGTGACCTTTGCATAGGACAGAGAGTGGGGACTTGATAAAAAAAAATCCATTTTGTCTTGGATTGAGCTCTGTAGGAGAGATGTCTACTCTGATCCCCTTCTACTGACCCCCTTCTCCCATCCCTTGGCTTCCTACATGGTCAAGAGCTGTATCATACATCATGGGACTTGAATGCGCCATCCCCTTCACATAGCTCCCTCATCTTTCACTGTAAGAGTACAGGTCTCATGCCCATGTTAAAGAGAGTTGGGAAAGCCAAGTTAATCCTGAGCAACAGTATGTGGCAAGGCACTCTTGTTCTAGACTCTGGTGACTATACAACAGTGCTGTTGCCCCCAAGATTACTCCTACCCCACTTTCTGCTCAAGAAGGGAAAACAGAAAGAAGTATCTACTGGCTAGAAACTTGGCCTCTGTCATTTCTCTCTTCTTGGGATGGCTGCTAAGTCTTCTGCCATCCCCAAGGGCTAGTTCATCCTGGCTTTGGGTACCTAATCTACCATTTGGTTTGAAGCCCTGGTATATCCACTATCCCAGAAGAGTTTCTCCTGTCCTAGAGTCCTGATTACATCAGGGAATTCCATAATAGTTAAAAGATATCACCTAAATAAGAAAGGGGCACTGATACCATTCTGCTTTTTGTGGTTTCAGGATCTTTACTCCAGTCACAACACTCCCATCTACATACACAGATAGACACATACAGACACACACAGACACAGACACAGACACAGACACACACAGACACACCCACACAGACACACACACACAAACACACACACACACACACACTGCTTCCCTCGCATATCTTTTAGAAGGTGTTTCCAAACCTAGCATTGGAAAGTGCTTTGATTGTTGTCCTAATAAACTAACCTTTGCAAATAAGCTTCACAATTCTTAAGTCTGAGCAAACATAGCTTAACAATATTGACACATAGACCTGAGGGTGGAGGAGGGAAGGGAGTTCCCAACAAGCAGATAGGAGGATGTAGGAGAGAATTGAAAATGGGTTGTCATGAAATTAGGAACCTTGGAAATGCTCAGAATTTCCCAACATGTGAATACCTTCATTACATATGAAACTTTTCTATACATTGTAATGGGTTTGTACTTACTTCAGCATAGGGCCCATTTATGAGAATTCCTTTCCTCCCTTTATTTTTTATAAGTTAGATAATCCTTTGAAAGGAGACTATCCAAAGACATCTGTGGGTAAGCCATTCTGCCCAGGATCACACAGCTAAGCGTCTGAGACTGGATTTGAATTCAAGTCTTCGTGACTCACTATGCCAGCAACTGCAATAACAGTATTTTTTGTGATTTTTTTTTTCCCCTTAGCTTTTGGGAGAAATGGACAAATCTGTTACAATTTGCCCCAGATGTAGTAGCATGATATTTTCGATTCTTATTGTGAAAACATATATAACTGTGACAATGATCCTCCCCCCACAATCCCAAAAGAGTCATGATGAAAAATGCTATCCACTTCTTATATAGGAAACTATGAATAACTAATTTGGCACAGTGGGAAGAATGCTAGATCTGGAGTCAGAGGACCTGGGCTTGAAGCCCAACTTTGCCAACCTGTGTGGCACTGGGCATTTTCCCTGTAAAACGAAGGGGTTGACGTACATGTTCCTTTCCAGTCCTAAATTCACATTCCTGTTCTATTTGCTAGCTTCAAGTAAAACGTACCTTTGGAATATTGATTTTCTTGTGGTAAAGTATTTTCCAGCATAGCCAACATAGTGGAGGTGGAAGCAGTTTAGTGACTTAACAACGAATCTAACTATCTGTCCCCTATTATAAAGGGACAGAAAAGCCATTATCTTTGGCTAAACTCATCGAGGATTCACATTTGGATGGTATATCTGAAATAGTTACATTATACATGTCCATATACATGAAAGTAAAGTGGAGGACTATGCTGATTATCCTGATAATTCAGGACAAAACTAATTTTTCATTGAATTACCAAGTAATTAAGTGATTTATTTTCATTTTTGATTGAATTTTCTGGATAATTACCTCAATTCTTCACAGTCTGATATATAAGCAAAGTGAAATGGAAAGTAAGGTAATTAGTTACCAGATAATTCAAGCAAAAAAAAAAATCCCATTTTTGTTACAATTATCAGGATATTTCAGAAGGAAAGATTTTGTGGGGGTAAACTTAAGGAAGGGGCACTGTCTCAGTGTTTAATATGATTATTTTAATCTCTCATTTGGCTTAACATATGCAGACACAGACAGATGTTGTACTCCTAATATGAAATTTTAGAATTGAAGTCCAGGATTTATGAAAGTAAGGAATTACAAAGTACATATTCGAAAATAAGTGAAAACCACAGATTGGTCCTATGAACTAATGACAGAGAAGGGGCCATCCAAAAGAAACCTGGAAGTTCACAGGCTTACTGACAAATATTTGGAAACACAACAAAAAGGTAGTAAGTTTCCCACTCTCTCCCCACATTCACAATAGCCTGAAATACAAAATAATGTGTGTCAATCACCTTTCACATGACTGTAAGATTTACTTTCCTTAAGCATAGTTAGAAGTATGCTAGGAAATGTTTAACAACCAACTCCCCAGGAAAAACGTTTGCAGGACACATTTTTTTTTTTAAAGTTTAAAATACATTATTAACATTTTTTAAGAACTTTAAGTCAAGACAAATAACAAAATAACAAATCAGACCCCAATCTGTAGCATCTGCTGATTTCCAACATGTAAATAAATGCTTATGTATATAACAATTGGCTCACAAATATTGATACTGACCCTTGTGATGCTCCAGCATGCCTTTGGCATATGTTTGGGCTTGTCTTCCATGATTCCCTACTGCCTCCTGAGTAAAGTTGGAATTAATTTACTTGGCATTGAAGGGCATTCTCCATCTCAAATCAACTGCCTTTCCATCATTACCTTATTATCATTATCTATTCTCAAACTGAGGAAGCTTCTCCTGAACTTCCTAACTGCTTATAGCACAACTTCTTTGCACTATTCTGACTCACTTATGGAGCAGCTTGGGGCAGCTGAGTTGTACAGTCAATAGAATGTTGGGTCTCAGGAAGACTTGAGTTCAAATTTGGTTTCAGACATTTATGAGTTATGTGACCCTGGGCAAGTCACTTAACCTCTGTCTCAGTTTCCTCATCTGTAAAATGGGGATAATAATAGCACCTACCTTGCAGGGAAGCTGTGAGGATCAAATGAGATAATAATTGTAAATTGTTTAGCAGAGTGCCTGGCACATAGTAAGTACTATATAAACATGGACCTTTACTGATGTCAACTATTATTGTTGTTTTAGATGGCTACTGATAGCTTAGATTTCTTCCTTAGAAAACTTTCTGTTCATATCCTATAACTATGTATCATCCCCTAACTCCTCCCCTCCCCCATTTTTGTTCCCTTCTAATGTTGGCTGCATTGACTTTGTTTGTGCAAATACCTTAAAATTTTATATTTAAAAAATGGTTCATTTTATCTTAAGTGATCCTCTCTGTCCCTTATCCATGCCACATAATATTAAAGGACCTTGAGGAAGGTCCTTTAGACAGTTGGATATACTCAACATGTGGAAGATTTATAGAAAGACATGGACAAAATACATGCAGAGAGAGGTTTGAATGGGTTACAATTTGTATTGCTAATGGGAGTACTGACATTAATAAAATCATAGATCCACTATTGAATTGAAGTGTAATCCTCACCCTGATTTCCATAATGAGTCATTACCCATAATCACAACAATTCACCTATTAGGAAATTTAGTCAGAACTGGCAATCCATTCCACTCACTTCAACTTCTATTCCACATGGGGAGGGGAGGGGAGGGGAGGGGCACAGGGAAAGGGAAGGGAATAAGCATTTATATAATCTTTACTATGTGCCAGTGCAAAGTAGTACTGTGCAAAGCGCTTTACAAATATGATCTCATTTGATTCTAAGAATAACCCTGGGAGCTAGGTATTATTATTTCATGCAAGGAAGGATCTGTTACTATGCCCATTATAAAGTTGAGAAAACTGAGGCAGACTGAGGGAAAGTGACTTGCCCAGGATCACATAGCTAAGAGTCTGAGACTGGATTTGAATTCAAGTCTTCCTGACTCCAGGCCCAGTGCTCTATTCACTATGTCAGCAACTGCAATAACAATATTTTTTGTAATTTTTTTCCCCCTAGCTTTTGGGAGAAATGGACAAATCTGTTACAATTTGCCCCAGATGTAGTAGCATGATATTTTCAATTCTTATTGCGAGAACATATATAACTGTGACAATGATCGTCCCCCCACAATCCCAAAAGAGTCATGATGAAAAATGTTATTCACTTCCAGATAGAGAACTGAAAGAGAACTGATAGTCTCAGAGTACAGATTGAAGTATATGTTCTTCCTTCTTTTCTTTTCTCTTTCCTCCCTCCCTCTCTCCCTCACTCCCTTTCTTCTTTGTTCCTTCTTTCCTTCCTTTTTCTTCCCTTCTTTCCTTTCTTTCTTTCTTTCTTTCTTCTTCTTCTTTCACTCTCTCCCTTCCTTCTTTCCTTATTTCTTTCACTTTCTTCCTCTTCTTTCCCTCAATCTTCCTCTATTTTTCCTTCTTTCTTTCCTTCCCTCTTTTTCTTCCCTTCCTTCCTTTTTTCTTATTTTCTTCCTTCCTTCCTCCTTTCAATCCCATCCTTCTTTTCTTATTTCTTTCACTTTCTCTCCTTTCCTTCAATCTTTCTCTCTCTTTATTTTTCCTTCCTTCCTTGACTAACTAATATGGGAATTTATTTGGCATTACTATACATTTTTACAATTGTTTTGTTTTTCTTGCCTTCTCAAGGGTGAAGGGAATAGGGAACGAGATAATTCAGTACTGAAAATAAAAATTCAATTAAAAAAGAAAACCTATGTAATTTATGACTGATAATCACTGTTTAGTCTTGGAAGCTTCTTAGTAGTTAATATTGGAAGCACCATGATACAGTGGAAAGAATATTGAATTTGGAATTAGAGGATCAGAGTCAGAATCCTGGCTCTGATATGTGACCTCAGGCAAATGATTTAATCTCTTCTGACCTCAGCTCCTCGTCTTTAAAATGAGAGCATTGGATTAGACAATGGCTAAGGTATCTTCTGTCTCTAAACCTATGACCTTTGATCTCCTTGATTGGTGTCCTCTTCTAGAGCTTCCTAATAGAAAATCTGAATTGGCTTCATATCTAGCTTTCCCCAAAGGGATATTCATTAGCTTCAATGAAGGTTTAAGGCTTCCAGAGCATTCAGCATGGAACCAGTTAATAAACTGGTTTATTAGAGAGTCTCTTATCTAAGATCACAGACAGTCAAGAAAACTTTTACCTTGGTGGACCTCAGTGTTCCCTCAGGGACTTATACAGTAGCTCCATTCCTGCAGTAGCATTTGCTTAGATCAATTCTCCTTCCTCTCCCCCCCCCACAGGAAAAACACTTAGAATTGCTATCAGTTTAACAACACACTCCTTTACTGAAGAACTAATTCTTCAGGGATGAAGTATAGCATTATTTGGGGTTGAGGCCCCTTTGAAGCAGGAAAAGAATTCAAGAACACAAGAGATTTGATTTCCCTGCCTTGGTATCTGTACAGACTCCCTGGCTATACTGCCAGTATAGGGCACAGTCATGGCTCTTGTTCCTTGGTTGCAGCCTCTCCTTTGTCTTTGGCTCTGGGATTCCCTGCCACACCGACTTTTGCCTACCTCTCAGGAATCTACTGGTCTACCTCTACTACTGCTTCCTTGGGTCCAAATGGAATATATATGTCTGTCTGTCTTTTTCTTCCCTCCCCCCCTTCCTTCTTTCTCTCCTCCTCTTACCTATCTCTTTCTTTTTCTTCTCTCTCTCTCTTCTAGCTTTCTTTCTCTGCCTGTCTTTACTCCCTTTCTCTTTTCTCTCTCCCCTTTCTCCTCTCTCTTTCTTACCCTATTTCCTTTCTCTCTCTTTCCTTTCTCCTTTCTCTTTCTCTACCTCCCTCAATCTCTTTCTCTCTTTCTCCTCAATCTTCTCTTTCTCTGTTCTCTCTTCTCTATTTATTTGTCTCCCTCTTTTTGTCTCTCTCTCCTTCCCTCTCTCTGCCTCTATCTCTCTCTTTTCATCCCTCTTCTTTTTTTCTCTCTCTCCTCTCTATGTCTCTCCTTCCATCTCTTTCTCTTTCTCCTTTCTTTGTCTCTCTGCCTCTGTCTGTCTCTCTTTGTTTCTCTGTTTCTCTCTTTTTCTCTCTGGCTCTCTCTTGTATGTATGTGGCTCAATATTGACTTGGTCCTTTGTTCCTGCCTCTTTGTGGTATACCTAGGTCCCTTAGTGGCTCTAACATCCTGCTGGACTGCTGTCACCAGTCACTACCACTCCTGCTCTCTCCAAGCCCATATAACATCTCTTTTCTGGTCAGAGTGCAGCATGGCTTATTTGGTTTCTGGCTCCTGTTAAGGCAAAGAAAGTTTGTTATCAGTTAAAGGCAGCTAGATAATGCAGTGGATAATGCACTAAGGTCAGAGTTAGAAAAATCTGAGTTCGAATCCTGCCTCACACTCACTAGCTATGTGATCTGGTCTGCCTCAGTTTCCTCATCAATAAAATGAAGATAAATAATAGTGCCCACCTCCCAGTCCGCTTGTGAGTATCAAAGGCACCAAATTTGTAAAGTGTCCTGTAGACTTTAAACCACCACCCAAATATTAACTATTACCATAGTTGTTATGTTACGTTGTGTTGTGTTATGGTGTGTTAGTTTTGTTATGTTATGTTATATATTTATTATATTATATTTTCATTCAAAATTTTCTTCCTGCAGGACTATAAATGCTAATGAGTTGCCTTTCAGAGCCATCTTCTCAATACAAGCTGTCTTTTAACAGCACCCCTGTGGAACAATGTACAAAAGTTCTAGGAGGACATTCAAGATTGACATTTAGCAACAAGCCTACCTTGCTCATAAGACTATACTAGGAACTAAATAGGTGGTCTGAAATAATTAAGATGTAGAGTTTAGGCTTTCAGAATGCTCATAGATACAGCTGGATATATGAAATCTAGGCATGCAGCAGAGTTGTAGGTTGTAAGAGTAACGTTTGAGTTTTTAAGAGCCAAACAGGAAAACATTTGACTCAGACAAAAAACTTAAGTGAATGTAGAACATTTGGTCAAGGTTTTATATTAACAAGGAGATCTTGGTAAAAGACGTGGTAGACAGAATATTGAATTTCAAGTCAAAGGACATGAGTTTGAATCTCAGCTCTTCTGTTTTCTACTTGTGTGGCCTTGAACATGTCCTTTAATCTAAATGGTCGCTAGTTGCTCATGTTTAAAAGAAGATTAGACTAGATACCTCTAGAGACCCTTCTACCTATAAATCTATAATCCTGTCATTCTTGCCATCTGCAAGAATAAATTTTTACAAACAATTGAAGAAATGTCAACTAAAAATGCTGACATATTGCCTTTTCACTTTACTGTATTACTAGAAATTAACTAGAGATTGAGTCTATTCAGATTTTAAAACCCCATAAAAATTATGTCTACACAACTCAAATGAAATGAATGTTGAAAATTTATACAATGGATTGAACTAATTCAGAAACTGATTTGGATAATTCATGCCATCTAAATACTCTAATTCCCTCCCTCCTCCTGCCCCAATACTCAGTCTAAAGAGTCTAAACTAAGAAAAAATAGTCTGAAATATCATCAAATTGCCTTTAGGCACCTTTTCCTTTCATAAAGATACCATACTTTAGGCAAAATTTCCCATTCCAAATATACCAGAATTCTTTGACCTTGCATAGCAAGGTTAATTATGAAATGCAATTACTCCACAATTAGTATTGGAAGTATTTCAGTTTTGTCCAACATGTCCAGTTATAGGTAAATAACGATTACATCACTGAATCTGATGCATAACACTCCACATCCCCAAATCACCATGCGTGCTGTCACTGGAGTTTTTATTTTTTTAGCCAACTGGCTTATGGTTAAAGTGTGTGTTGGCAACTTAATCACCTCTCTTCCTGTAAAAACAAACAAACAAAAATGTTTTATTGGGAAAATCTCCTGTGATGGTTCATTTTATTTTCAACCTAACAATCCAGTTCATTAATATGCATTCTGTCGATGAAGAACTCACTTAGCAAACATTTATCTAATACCTACTGTGGAATAACAGATAAGGATTAAGAAATCTGAATTTTAATTCTTACTTTTCCACTTAGTGACTTAGGGCAAAGTGTTTTACTGCCTCAGTTTTTCCATCTCTAAAATGGACTTGTGTCTATCCTAAATTCCTTATACTCTTCATCTTATAAGATCAGAGATCTAGAGCTAGAAGGCACTCACAGACCATGTAGCCCAAATGTATTTAAGTACTATCTAACTGTATTTATGTCCTAGGAACATTGAAATGCATCTATAATAATTATTTTTATCAGTGAAGGAAAATACTGTGAAGATAAATGAAAACTGTGAAAGCTTTTTACATTCTTAAGATAAAAGAAACAACAGAAATTCAAAATAATTTTAAAATACATTTGAAGGGAGAAACAATCAGGTTAAAGAGCTTTCATAACACATAGCCCTTCCCTTACCACCATGCTTAATTTGTAATAGTTCAAAATTTTATTTATTTTAATTCAAAATTTTAAATTAATTCAATTTAATTTAATTCAATTTAATTTAATTCAAAATTCAGATTTATTTTTATGTAGAGTCATAACTAGGGCAGAAAAACTGCTTCAGAGTGTGAAAAAATAGAGTGTGCTGAAAGAACTTGTAGTCTTTTAGCAGCAGAGAAATTACTAAGTTTAGCACATAGTAAGAAAAACTACTTACAGGAAGCTACCAAACAGCTTGTGTCTTCCTCCTGTTAAACCATCCCATGCATCCCTCACCCTGAGTTTGCACTTTCCTTGCCATTCTTCCCTTCCCCCTCACCTGAATTAAGGGCTCATCTTATTTTATTTTTTAACACAGTTTATTTATTTTTATTTAGTTTATTTATTTTTAGTTTTCAACATTCACTTCTATAAGTTTTTAATTTTCTCCCTTTTCTTCTTCTTCCCCTCCCCAAAATGGTATGCAATCTGATAAAGGTGCTCTCTCT
>JAQQSV010001901.1:21594-34094 GCA_028646515.1 Pseudochirops corinnae
TATGTATATATGTGTGTATGTAGCTCTCTCTCTCTCTCTCTCTCTAGATTTGACATTAAACTCTAGATATATATATATATATATCTCTAGATTTGACATTAACCTCTAGATATATATATATATATATATATATATATACATATATATATATATATATATAGAGAGAGAGAGAGAGAGAGAGAGAGAGAGAGAGAGAGAGAGAGAGAGCACCTTTATCAGATTGCATACCATTTTGGGGAGGGGAAGAAGAAGAAAAGGGAGAAAATTAAAAACTTATAGAAGTGAATGTTGAAAACTAAAAATAAATAAACTAAATAAAAATAAATAAACTGTGTTAAAAAATAAAATAAGATGAGCCCTTAATTCAGGTGAGGGGGAAGGGAAGAATGGCAAGGAAAGTGCAAACTCAGGGTGAGGGATGCATGGGATGGTTTAACAGGAGGAAGACACAAGCTGTTTGGTAGCTTCCTGTAAGTAGTTTTTCTTACTATGTGCTAAACTTAGTAATTTCTCTGCTGCTAAAAGACTACAAGTTCTTTCAGCACACTCTATTTTTTCACACTCTGAAGCAGTTTTTCTGCCCTAGTTATGACTCTACATAAAAATAAATCTGAATTTTGAATTAAATTAAATTGAATTAAATTAAATTGAATTAATTTAAAATTTTGAATTAAAATAAATAAAATTTTGAACTATTACAAATTAAGCATGGTGGTAAGGGAAGGGCTATGTGTTATGAAAGCTCTTTAACCTGATTGTTTCTCCCTTCAAATGTATTTTAAAATTATTTTGAATTTCTGTTGTTTCTTTTATCTTAAGAATGTAAAAAGCTTTCACAGTTTTCATTTATCTTCACAGTATTTTCCTTCACTGATAAAAATAATTATTATAGATGCATTTCAATGTTCCTAGGACATAAATACAGTTAGATAGTACTTAAATACATTTGGGCTACATGGTCTGTGAGTGCCTTCTAGCTCTAGATCTCTGATCTTATAAGATGAAGAGTATAAGGAATTTAGGATAGACACAAGTCCATTTTAGAGATGGAAAAACTGAGGCAGTAAAACACTTTGCCCTAAGTCACTAAGTGGAAAAGTAAGAATTAAAATTCAGATTTCTTAATCCTTATCTGTTATTCCACAGTAGGTATTAGATAAATGTTTGCTAAGTGAGTTCTTCATCGACAGAATGCATATTAATGAACTGGATTGTTAGGTTGAAAATAAAATGAACCATCACAGGAGATTTTCCCAATAAAACATTTTTGTTTGTTTGTTTTTACAGGAAGAGAGGTGATTAAGTTGCCAACACACACTTTAACCATAAGCCAGTTGGCTAAAAAAATAAAAACTCCAGTGACAGCACGCATGGTGATTTGGGGATGTGGAGTGTTATGCATCAGATTCAGTGATGTAATCGTTATTTACCTATAACTGGACATGTTGGACAAAACTGAAATACTTCCAATACTAATTGTGGAGTAATTGCATTTCATAATTAACCTTGCTATGCAAGGTCAAAGAATTCTGGTATATTTGGAATGGGAAATTTTGCCTAAAGTATGGTATCTTTATGAAAGGAAAAGGTGCCTAAAGGCAATTTGATGATATTTCAGACTATTTTTTCTTAGTTTAGACTCTTTAGACTGAGTATTGGGGCAGGAGGAGGGAGGGAATTAGAGTATTTAGATGGCATGAATTATCCAAATCAGTTTCTGAATTAGTTCAATCCATTGTATAAATTTTCAACATTCATTTCATTTGAGTTGTGTAGACATAATTTTTATGGGGTTTTAAAATCTGAATAGACTCAATCTCTAGTTAATTTCTAGTAATACAGTAAAGTGAAAAGGCAATATGTCAGCATTTTTAGTTGACATTTCTTCAATTGTTTGTAAAAATTTATTCTTGCAGATGGCAAGAATGACAGGATTATAGATTTATAGGTAGAAGGGTCTCTAGAGGTATCTAGTCTAATCTTCTTTTAAACATGAGCAACTAGCGACCATTTAGATTAAAGGACATGTTCAAGGCCACACAAGTAGAAAACAGAAGAGCTGAGATTCAAACTCATGTCCTTTGACTTGAAATTCAATATTCTGTCTACCACGTCTTTTACCAAGATCTCCTTGTTAATATAAAACCTTGACCAAATGTTCTACATTCACTTAAGTTTTTTGTCTGAGTCAAATGTTTTCCTGTTTGGCTCTTAAAAACTCAAACGTTACTCTTACAACCTACAACTCTGCTGCATGCCTAGATTTCATATATCCAGCTGTATCTATGAGCATTCTGAAAGCCTAAACTCTACATCTTAATTATTTCAGACCACCTATTTAGTTCCTAGTATAGTCTTATGAGCAAGGTAGGCTTGTTGCTAAATGTCAATCTTGAATGTCCTCCTAGAACTTTTGTACATTGTTCCACAGGGGTGCTGTTAAAAGACAGCTTGTATTGAGAAGATGGCTCTGAAAGGCAACTCATTAGCATTTATAGTCCTGCAGGAAGAAAATTTTGAATGAAAATATAATATAATAAATATATAACATAACATAACAAAACTAACACACCATAACACAACACAACGTAACATAACAACTATGGTAATAGTTAATATTTGGGTGGTGGTTTAAAGTCTACAGGACACTTTACAAATTTGGTGCCTTTGATACTCACAAGCGGACTGGGAGGTGGGCACTATTATTTATCTTCATTTTATTGATGAGGAAACTGAGGCAGACCAGATCACATAGCTAGTGAGTGTGAGGCAGGATTCGAACTCAGATTTTTCTAACTCTGACCTTAGTGCATTATCCACTGCATTATCTAGCTGCCTTTAACTGATAACAAACTTTCTTTGCCTTAACAGGAGCCAGAAACCAAATAAGCCATGCTGCACTCTGACCAGAAAAGAGATGTTATATGGGCTTGGAGAGAGCAGGAGTGGTAGTGACTGGTGACAGCAGTCCAGCAGGATGTTAGAGCCACTAAGGGACCTAGGTATACCACAAAGAGGCAGGAACAAAGGACCAAGTCAATATTGAGCCACATACATACAAGAGAGAGCCAGAGAGAAAAAGAGAGAAACAGAGAAACAAAGAGAGACAGACAGAGGCAGAGAGACAAAGAAAGGAGAAAGAGAAAGAGATGGAAGGAGAGACATAGAGAGGAGAGAGAGAAAAAAAGAAGAGGGATGAAAAGAGAGAGATAGAGGCAGAGAGAGGGAAGGAGAGAGAGACAAAAAGAGGGAGACAAATAAATAGAGAAGAGAGAACAGAGAAAGAGAAGATTGAGGAGAAAGAGAGAAAGAGATTGAGGGAGGTAGAGAAAGAGAAAGGAGAAAGGAAAGAGAGAGAAAGGAAATAGGGTAAGAAAGAGAGAGGAGAAAGGGGAGAGAGAAAAGAGAAAGGGAGTAAAGACAGGCAGAGAAAGAAAGCTAGAAGAGAGAGAGAGAAGAAAAAGAAAGAGATAGGTAAGAGGAGGAGAGAAAGAAGGAAGGGGGGGAGGGAAGAAAAAGACAGACAGACATATATATTCCATTTGGACCCAAGGAAGCAGTAGTAGAGGTAGACCAGTAGATTCCTGAGAGGTAGGCAAAAGTCGGTGTGGCAGGGAATCCCAGAGCCAAAGACAAAGGAGAGGCTGCAACCAAGGAACAAGAGCCATGACTGTGCCCTATACTGGCAGTATAGCCAGGGAGTCTGTACAGATACCAAGGCAGGGAAATCAAATCTCTTGTGTTCTTGAATTCTTTTCCTGCTTCAAAGGGGCCTCAACCCCAAATAATGCTATACTTCATCCCTGAAGAATTAGTTCTTCAGTAAAGGAGTGTGTTGTTAAACTGATAGCAATTCTAAGTGTTTTTCCTGTGGGGGGGGGAGAGGAAGGAGAATTGATCTAAGCAAATGCTACTGCAGGAATGGAGCTACTGTATAAGTCCCTGAGGGAACACTGAGGTCCACCAAGGTAAAAGTTTTCTTGACTGTCTGTGATCTTAGATAAGAGACTCTCTAATAAACCAGTTTATTAACTGGTTCCATGCTGAATGCTCTGGAAGCCTTAAACCTTCATTGAAGCTAATGAATATCCCTTTGGGGAAAGCTAGATATGAAGCCAATTCAGATTTTCTATTAGGAAGCTCTAGAAGAGGACACCAATCAAGGAGATCAAAGGTCATAGGTTTAGAGACAGAAGATACCTTAGCCATTGTCTAATCCAATGCTCTCATTTTAAAGACGAGGAGCTGAGGTCAGAAGAGATTAAATCATTTGCCTGAGGTCACATATCAGAGCCAGGATTCTGACTCTGATCCTCTAATTCCAAATTCAATATTCTTTCCACTGTATCATGGTGCTTCCAATATTAACTACTAAGAAGCTTCCAAGACTAAACAGTGATTATCAGTCATAAATTACATAGGTTTTCTTTTTTAATTGAATTTTTATTTTCAGTACTGAATTATCTCGTTCCCTATTCCCTTCACCCTTGAGAAGGCAAGAAAAACAAAACAATTGTAAAAATGTATAGTAATGCCAAATAAATTCCCATATTAGTTAGTCAAGGAAGGAAGGAAAAATAAAGAGAGAGAAAGATTGAAGGAAAGGAGAGAAAGTGAAAGAAATAAGAAAAGAAGGATGGGATTGAAAGGAGGAAGGAAGGAAGAAAATAAGAAAAAAGGAAGGAAGGGAAGAAAAAGAGGGAAGGAAAGAAAGAAGGAAAAATAGAGGAAGATTGAGGGAAAGAAGAGGAAGAAAGTGAAAGAAATAAGGAAAGAAGGAAGGGAGAGAGTGAAAGAAGAAGAAGAAAGAAAGAAAGAAAGAAAGGAAAGAAGGGAAGAAAAAGGAAGGAAAGAAGGAACAAAGAAGAAAGGGAGTGAGGGAGAGAGGGAGGGAGGAAAGAGAAAAGAAAAGAAGGAAGAACATATACTTCAATCTGTACTCTGAGACTATCAGTTCTCTTTCAGTTCTCTATCTGGAAGTGAATAACATTTTTCATCATGACTCTTTTGGGATTGTGGGGGGACGATCATTGTCACAGTTATATATGTTCTCGCAATAAGAATTGAAAATATCATGCTACTACATCTGGGGCAAATTGTAACAGATTTGTCCATTTCTCCCAAAAGCTAGGGGGAAAAAAATTACAAAAAATATTGTTATTGCAGTTGCTGACATAGTGAATAGAGCACTGGGCCTGGAGTCAGGAAGACTTGAATTCAAATCCAGTCTCAGACTCTTAGCTATGTGATCCTGGGCAAGTCACTTTCCCTCAGTCTGCCTCAGTTTTCTCAACTTTATAATGGGCATAGTAACAGATCCTTCCTTGCATGAAATAATAATACCTAGCTCCCAGGGTTATTCTTAGAATCAAATGAGATCATATTTGTAAAGCGCTTTGCACAGTACTACTTTGCACTGGCACATAGTAAAGATTATATAAATGCTTATTCCCTTCCCTTTCCCTGTGCCCCTCCCCTCCCCTCCCCTCCCCATGTGGAATAGAAGTTGAAGTGAGTGGAATGGATTGCCAGTTCTGACTAAATTTCCTAATAGGTGAATTGTTGTGATTATGGGTAATGACTCATTATGGAAATCAGGGTGAGGATTACACTTCAATTCAATAGTGGATCTATGATTTTATTAATGTCAGTACTCCCATTAGCAATACAAATTGTAACCCATTCAAACCTCTCTCTGCATGTATTTTGTCCATGTCTTTCTATAAATCTTCCACATGTTGAGTATATCCAACTGTCTAAAGGACCTTCCTCAAGGTCCTTTAATATTATGTGGCATGGATAAGGGACAGAGAGGATCACTTAAGATAAAATGAACCATTTTTTAAATATAAAATTTTAAGGTATTTGCACAAACAAAGTCAATGCAGCCAACATTAGAAGGGAACAAAAATGGGGGAGGGGAGGAGTTAGGGGATGATACATAGTTATAGGATATGAACAGAAAGTTTTCTAAGGAAGAAATCTAAGCTATCAGTAGCCATCTAAAACAACAATAATAGTTGACATCAGTAAAGGTCCATGTTTATATAGTACTTACTATGTGCCAGGCACTCTGCTAAACAATTTACAATTATTATCTCATTTGATCCTCACAGCTTCCCTGCAAGGTAGGTGCTATTATTATCCCCATTTTACAGATGAGGAAACTGAGACAGAGGTTAAGTGACTTGCCCAGGGTCACATAACTCATAAATGTCTGAAACCAAATTTGAACTCAAGTCTTCCTGAGACCCAACATTCTATTGACTGTACAACTCAGCTGCCCCAAGCTGCTCCATAAGTGAGTCAGAATAGTGCAAAGAAGTTGTGCTATAAGCAGTTAGGAAGTTCAGGAGAAGCTTCCTCAGTTTGAGAATAGATAATGATAATAAGGTAATGATGGAAAGGCAGTTGATTTGAGATGGAGAATGCCCTTCAATGCCAAGTAAATTAATTCCAACTTTACTCAGGAGGCAGTAGGGAATCATGGAAGACAAGCCCAAACATATGCCAAAGGCATGCTGGAGCATCACAAGGGTCAGTATCAATATTTGTGAGCCAATTGTTATATACATAAGCATTTATTTACATGTTGGAAATCAGCAGATGCTACAGATTGGGGTCTGATTTGTTATTTTGTTATTTGTCTTGACTTAAAGTTCTTAAAAAATGTTAATAATGTATTTTAAACTTTAAAAAAAAAAATGTGTCCTGCAAACGTTTTTCCTGGGGAGTTGGTTGTTAAACATTTCCTAGCATACTTCTAACTATGCTTAAGGAAAGTAAATCTTACAGTCATGTGAAAGGTGATTGACACACATTATTTTGTATTTCAGGCTATTGTGAATGTGGGGAGAGAGTGGGAAACTTACTACCTTTTTGTTGTGTTTCCAAATATTTGTCAGTAAGCCTGTGAACTTCCAGGTTTCTTTTGGATGGCCCCTTCTCTGTCATTAGTTCATAGGACCAATCTGTGGTTTTCACTTATTTTCGAATATGTACTTTGTAATTCCTTACTTTCATAAATCCTGGACTTCAATTCTAAAATTTCATATTAGGAGTACAACATCTGTCTGTGTCTGCATATGTTAAGCCAAATGAGAGATTAAAATAATCATATTAAACACTGAGACAGTGCCCCTTCCTTAAGTTTACCCCCACAAAATCTTTCCTTCTGAAATATCCTGATAATTGTAACAAAAATGGGATTTTTTTTTTTGCTTGAATTATCTGGTAACTAATTACCTTACTTTCCATTTCACTTTGCTTATATATCAGACTGTGAAGAATTGAGGTAATTATCCAGAAAATTCAATCAAAAATGAAAATAAATCACTTAATTACTTGGTAATTCAATGAAAAATTAGTTTTGTCCTGAATTATCAGGATAATCAGCATAGTCCTCCACTTTACTTTCATGTATATGGACATGTATAATGTAACTATTTCAGATATACCATCCAAATGTGAATCCTCGATGAGTTTAGCCAAAGATAATGGCTTTTCTGTCCCTTTATAATAGGGGACAGATAGTTAGATTCGTTGTTAAGTCACTAAACTGCTTCCACCTCCACTATGTTGGCTATGCTGGAAAATACTTTACCACAAGAAAATCAATATTCCAAAGGTACGTTTTACTTGAAGCTAGCAAATAGAACAGGAATGTGAATTTAGGACTGGAAAGGAACATGTACGTCAACCCCTTCGTTTTACAGGGAAAATGCCCAGTGCCACACAGGTTGGCAAAGTTGGGCTTCAAGCCCAGGTCCTCTGACTCCAGATCTAGCATTCTTCCCACTGTGCCAAATTAGTTATTCATAGTTTCCTATATAAGAAGTGGATAGCATTTTTCATCATGACTCTTTTGGGATTGTGGGGGGAGGATCATTGTCACAGTTATATATGTTTTCACAATAAGAATCGAAAATATCATGCTACTACATCTGGGGCAAATTGTAACAGATTTGTCCATTTCTCCCAAAAGCTAAGGGGAAAAAAAAAATCACAAAAAATACTGTTATTGCAGTTGCTGGCATAGTGAGTCACGAAGACTTGAATTCAAATCCAGTCTCAGACGCTTAGCTGTGTGATCCTGGGCAGAATGGCTTACCCACAGATGTCTTTGGATAGTCTCCTTTCAAAGGATTATCTAACTTATAAAAAATAAAGGGAGGAAAGGAATTCTCATAAATGGGCCCTATGCTGAAGTAAGTACAAACCCATTACAATGTATAGAAAAGTTTCATATGTAATGAAGGTATTCACATGTTGGGAAATTCTGAGCATTTCCAAGGTTCCTAATTTCATGACAACCCATTTTCAATTCTCTCCTACATCCTCCTATCTGCTTGTTGGGAACTCCCTTCCCTCCTCCACCCTCAGGTCTATGTGTCAATATTGTTAAGCTATGTTTGCTCAGACTTAAGAATTGTGAAGCTTATTTGCAAAGGTTAGTTTATTAGGACAACAATCAAAGCACTTTCCAATGCTAGGTTTGGAAACACCTTCTAAAAGATATGCGAGGGAAGCAGTGTGTGTGTGTGTGTGTGTTTGTGTGTGTGTGTCTGTGTGGGTGTGTCTGTGTGTGTCTGTGTCTGTGTCTGTGTCTGTGTGTGTCTGTATGTGTCTATCTGTGTATGTAGATGGGAGTGTTGTGACTGGAGTAAAGATCCTGAAACCACAAAAAGCAGAATGGTATCAGTGCCCCTTTCTTATTTAGGTGATATCTTTTAACTATTATGGAATTCCCTGATGTAATCAGGACTCTAGGACAGGAGAAACTCTTCTGGGATAGTGGATATACCAGGGCTTCAAACCAAATGGTAGATTAGGTACCCAAAGCCAGGATGAACTAGCCCTTGGGGATGGCAGAAGACTTAGCAGCCATCCCAAGAAGAGAGAAATGACAGAGGCCAAGTTTCTAGCCAGTAGATACTTCTTTCTGTTTTCCCTTCTTGAGCAGAAAGTGGGGTAGGAGTAATCTTGGGGGCAACAGCACTGTTGTATAGTCACCAGAGTCTAGAACAAGAGTGCCTTGCCACATACTGTTGCTCAGGATTAACTTGGCTTTCCCAACTCTCTTTAACATGGGCATGAGACCTGTACTCTTACAGTGAAAGATGAGGGAGCTATGTGAAGGGGATGGCGCATTCAAGTCCCATGATGTATGATACAGCTCTTGACCATGTAGGAAGCCAAGGGATGGGAGAAGGGGGTCAGTAGAAGGGGATCAGAGTAGACATCTCTCCTACAGAGCTCAATCCAAGACAAAATGGATTTTTTTTTATCAAGTCCCCACTCTCTGTCCTATGCAAAGGTCACTGACTTAACTTTAGTGGTGGTATCAAAGGACCCCTTGAGAAGAAATTCTTCTTCTTCTGTTCCTCTTTCTGTAATTGTTTCTCCATCTCTTTCTGTGAATCCAAGGAAATATGTAGAATTGATTGAGGAAAAGGGGGAGCCCAAGGTCTGAACCCCGACCCAGTTTCTAAAACACCAGGCAAAAGATGCTGACCTCAGCTGCTGGAAAGGGAGCCTGTTGACCATCAACTCTAGTAAACATAGGGTCCAGCAGCAAGAAGTCTCACCCTGTTTTCAAAGGTGCTGGTTAACCCGAAGTCATTGCTAATTATGGAACCACCTTGGTGGAGGTGGGGAGGGGGAGAAAAGGAGAGAAGGGATAGAGATTGTTTCATTTTAAATGAAAACCTGGTCATGTTCCACCTTCCCCAGGCCCCACACACACCTGCCTTACTTCTATCTAGATTGTAGCCCCTAACTCCCATCTCCCATCCTCCATCCCCCATTCCCTATCCCCTTGTGGCAGCTCTGCTGGGCTGGGACCTTCACTTCTCCCTGACCTGGAATCTCTTTTTCCGCCTAAAAGATTCCCTCTGCCAAACCCAGATATCTAAATCCGGGTTGATTTATGTTGAAGAGAGGAAGAGGTATTATGGGGAAGAATCAACGCAACTCAGTGTATCTTTCTTTTATCAAATTAATTCTGGATTTTTTTTCTTCCTCCGATTTGAGGTTGTGGTTTTTTTTCCCCTTCCTTTCTTTCTTTTTAAGCATTACATTTTATCTTCACAATACTACTAGAATGGTTGAATAAAGTGTGGCCTCGCTGCCCATATGCCATTCAGCTTCTGTCTGTCTTTTTGTTTACACTGGGAATACAATAGAAACTATAGTCCTTCCAATACATCATTTATAAGTGTATTCTACCTCTGAATGTACAGACAGAACTGGCTGTGTGTGAATAAGCTCTGTGAATATTGCCAAGACACTGTGCTTTGTTCAGCATTATTCTTCACAATAGATACCACACTTTGGAAGTAATTTTAAAAAGAGAATCAAAATAGTGGTACTTTTAGCTTTTGTTTCTTTTATACCACACTGCATTCTCTGTCTCTCATTCAGCTGCTTCTATTATACTGACAAATTAAATAAACCACTCCATTGCTAAAGAGGCTTGGGCAGGCAGGGCTTCACTACACTGCCGTACTGAGAAGTCGAAATAAACATTTATGCGGTTTCCTTCTAGCAATTTTAGCTAACTTTAGTCAAACATCAAAAAAAAAAAGAGGGGGGGAGGGAGGGAGTGCTTCAGAATTTGAGTTGATCAGCAGTACAGGAGAGCTGGCATCTGAAGAAATGGAGTAATGAAAAGCCATGTGTCCAGGTAATGAGTCTACTGCTTTTAGTACTGCAGTTTCTAGAAGGATTGAAAGTTTCTTCCAGCTGTGGGGGCCTCTGGGAGCATACACTGGTAAGTTACGGACTGATCTTAGTGCAAAGTAGGAGCTGAGTAGCCAGAGACAGGCTCTGTAGACACATGCAAAGTTAAGCAGACTTTTCAGTTAGGTCAAGAACTTTCTTCATTTGAAGGCATCTTGGATTTGGATTTGGTTTGGTTTGCAGGGATTTGGGAGGGTAAATAGAAGGCTGCTTGAAATATAATTTATTCACATTTGTTTATCAAATTGCCATTGATTAAATTGGGCAAGAATGGGAAATCTTTTTGTCTTAACTTTGCTTTAAACTGTAAAAGTTTTTATTGGGGCAATCAAAATTTACATCAGGTACGAGGACAGGAGGAACACAGAAAAGACAGGAATAAACAGGTGGAAGTTTTTCAAACAAAAAGTTGGATTGAAAACATGGCCACAAACTTCCTAATTATGCTCTTATAACTTTTGCTTTGAAAATAACATTTCTTTCCAGAAGCCAGAAAGGAAAACAAAATAGCTCACTGTGCTGTAGAGACTGAGAGTTCTAGGAGAGGATGGATGGTTGGTGCTTGCTTGTTAAAGAAAAAAAACAGGCATCAATTTCCTTTGGTTATAACCATTCAGCAAATGGTTTAATCTGTTTTAGAAATTGATAGTAAAGAAATAAATGCTTCATGTTCTTTTACAAACAAACTCCAATTGTGTGGAGCGCGATTACTTGTAAGTAATATGGACAAAATTTTATTATTTTCTTCTCAACTTCTATTCCAATCAATTCTACTCCCATCTCATTTTTTCTTTAACCAAACAAGTGGAATTTGTGCAGAAAACTGAATCAAGAGTTGTTTGCTCTCAGGGATCTTAGAAGCAGACAGACCTCCTTATAAAACAGAACTCCAGTAAATGCCAGTTACAGGAGATGGCTTTGAAGACTTCAGCCACCAGCTAAGATGACCTCATTTAAAATGCAAGGAGTCTAAGGCATAGAGTGGGGAACTCTGTGTTCCAACAGAGATGTCCCCTGGCTTCTAAGTCAGAGAGCACGGTAGGCAAAGGAAAATATTGAGCCAAAGTAGTTTGAACAGAACGATCAGGGTTCATCTTTTATTACTAAAGAAAGACTTGAAAAAGCCCAGGTGAAATTTTCTTCCATTGTCTAGGAAAATTCTCTGTAATTTGCCCCAAGGGAAATCCAACTGCCTTGTGGCTAAGGTTTTCTTCCCCCTTCTTTCTGTGTCTGTCTCTCTCGTTCTCTCTAAACGTAAATGTCTATGGGGTCCCTGGAGAAAAGAGTGGGCTGTGTGAGGGGAAACTGAAGGTCAGGGTTGCCCACTGTGGCATGACTTTTAAGCTAAAGAGGTTTTTATTTCTCTTGTTGCCATGTCAGGTCTAATTTGGTCTGCATTATGCTAAAGGGGTGGGCCTGCTCATGACAGGAGGGGGTTAAATGAGATTACAAGCTTTAGAGGTTGTCAGCAGCTACTGCTGCCTGGGGATGTTAAATTGCAATTTAATGGTCAGCTTTATCTGTATAGTATCAGTGGAAATCTGCTGTTTTCAGCAACTTAATTGGCACTGTGTTTGCAGGAGTTTTTCGGTTAGGTAGCAGAACTGACCAGATTTTAATGCTGAATTATTTAAAGGCTAAACTGGCAGAATGTAAGTGGAAAGCTGGGATTTTTTCCCCCTTCTTTTTTTTTGTTTTTGTAAAGCAGAAAGCTTATGAATGGGCAATATGCTAAAATCTGCTGTAATACACTAAACTTT
>JAQQSV010001901.1:36594-43287 GCA_028646515.1 Pseudochirops corinnae
AGTGATGAAGATTATTACATAAAACTGAAATAACAAGAAGAATATAGTCATACATAATTAAAATTACCTGCACTGGAATCTATCTAATGGGCATACTGCTTGTGAAATGCCTTTACATCCAAAGCATAGTGTGGTAGGAAACCCCACTCTCCAGCTTATTTGGAATGAGATAACCTGGACTCCTAGATTTTCTACTATATGACCTTCAGAAACTAATATAATGTCTCAGTCTCAGTTTCTTCATCTGTAAAATGGTATAAGAAAATGTGGATTCCAGACCTTATAGGATTGTTGTGAGGATTATTTGAAATAATGGATGTAGATTACAAATACAAGTTAGTGTTACTAATGAGACAGTTTTCCTGGGTTCTGGAATGATAGATGAACCTTGCTTCAGGAAAATCTAACAGATGAAAATTTGAACTTCTTAATTTGCCAAGGTCACTTGCTGGCTCTGTCCATGAGGTATTTCCCCCTCCTAGTCAGTCCATACAGCATAGAGGGACAAGGAAAGAAAAATGTATAGGATCATAGTTTTAGAGCTAGAATGGATCTCAGAGATCTTCTGGTCTCCTCACACTCGCTCATTTTTTAGATAAAGAACAAGAAACCGAGAGAGAGTAGATAACTTAGCCAGGGTTATTATATAGCTTATTAGTAAGTGACGCAGACTGGATTTGAAGCCAGACCCTCTCACTCCAAATTCAGTGCTCTCTACTGCTACCTGATGAAATGAATATATTTATGAAATGATTGTTTTCACTACAAAAAGCATCTTCCTTTTACAAAAGAATCACCAATGCTGAGCACTATTCACATTAGACTTATAACAGAATCATGTGATCAGAACCGGAAGGAACTCTAGAGGACATATCACAAAACAACTTCATTTTTTTTGTTTTTAAAAAAATAGATTTTATTTATTTAATTAAACATTTCCCAATTATATGTAAAGAGATAACATTTATTTTTTAAAAAAATTTTGAGTTCTAAATTCTCTCCCTCCCTTCTGCCCATCCCCCACCCCTTGAGAAATATGCTATTGATTATACAGATGAAGTCATGCAGAACTTATTTCCCTATTAGCTATGTTGCAAAAGAAAACTTAATGCAAAAAATACACGAAGAAAAATAGAGAAAGTAAAAAACTATATTTCAACCTGTTCTCCAAGTTTTATCAGTTTTCTCTCTAGAGGTGGATAGCATTTTTTATCGAATCCTTTGGAATTGTCTTAGATCATTGTATTGATTAGAGCAGCCAAGACTTTGAGTTACTTATCCCCTTACCATATTGCTAAAGAACATATTGTATAATAGTTTTATTTTATAGGTGAGGAAAGAAAGGCCTAGCAGGGTGATTTGCCTAGGGTCCCAAAGTGGGATCTGATCTCCTTCCTCCCAGCCCAGTGCTATTTCTGTTACATTTCTGCTTTCTTTCTAAATTGCAAAAATTGTTTTCAGGAGCACAACTATTGCATAAGGCAAGGTATACCTGTATGGTGTGATTCTATGTCAACCAACTCAAATCCAAAAGGATTGACTTCTTAACTGTGTGCTTTCACTTCAGATCATGTTAAAAACGAAGGAACAAAGAAACAAAAGGAAATGAAAATGCCCTAGCTGATATACTACCTATAACCAAAAATTGGGGGAAAAAAATAGATTTGAGTGCCAAGTTGGTGAAGATGACAGAGTACAGATTACAGAATAAGTTATAGTCAGAGAAGCTTAGCAATCTTGGCCCTGAATTTGCCCCCCCTGATGATCATTGATTCTTGGACTGTATTTCAAGTGCAGCCCAAGGTAGCTTTTCATCTCATTCCAGACATACTTCAGGTTTAATTTGACCCTTTTCTCCCAAAGCAGGTTTAAAGAGATCCTAGCAAAGATACTTGTTTCTTTCCTAGAGGGACCTGATGCAAAGATTGTAGCCTTGGTTTAAATTCTTAGTAGAATTGTTTTTATTATGGATTAAAATCAACTGATTCTGACCAAGTGTTAATATTCTAGGCTAAAGGACTTCTCATTAGACATTTATCCATAATGAATGGATAAATGAATAGAACCAGGAAACCTCAGAAGCTTTACAATGTTTGGGGTGGTTTTGTTTGTTTGTTTGTTTGTTTTTCTGTTGGCACTGAATTTTGCTTCCCACTGCCATTTGTGAATATTATGATCAATTCTAACATGCTGTGTACATGAAGTAGGATCTAAATGGAAGGCAATGAAGGTGAGGATAACCTAGATACAAAAGTATACTCTAAAATGCAGTGAAAAGAGAGCCGTCAGTGACATGATATTTTCTTCCCTTTAGATTCAATTCTAGTAACTCTCTCTACTTGTACAATCAAGGTCAGGGTAGGAGCTACCAAGGTAGTAAAAGGAATTCAGAAAATCTCAACTCGTGTTCACTTGACGCAAAATGGCACCACTTTTTGTCTATGTATGGTTCCTTCACCATCACTCTGTCTCTTTAGTTGGATCTTTGACTCCATATACAGGTTAGAATTGAGGCTAAGAGAGGCAGGATAAGCAGCATGTTTGTAGGTGTCTAGCAGAAGTATAGAGCAGAGAGGGGAAAAGTATCTAACAAACTGACCCTGAGAAAGGGAAGGCAAAAGTGAATTGGAGGAGGCAACCCAGATTGTCATTGTCATCATCAACTTCTTACCCATTTTCCCACCACCCTCACACCAAATCCAGGGAGTATTATCAAGTATTTGCTGATATAAGAGATACAACAAGGAATTTTTATACATGGTACAAGAAGAATATAGCACATGCTTATTCACAGTGAGGATGGACAAAGGAAACCATATTGGGGAAGGGGAAGAGCTTATCCCAGGTCACTATATATCTGATAATTTCCTATTTTACCTAATTATTCTTGCTAACTCTTGCATTGTTTCTATGCTGCTAAAGGTTTATAAATGCTGTCAGTAGCCTTTAAATGTAGTACCCTAGAGAAAAGTCCACACCTCTCCATTTTAGTTATGGTTCTTGCTTATGACAGCCCATACATTTCTGGGTAGAAAAGTAAGTGTATGAATATGCTGGAGGGAGAGTTGATCTGGACTAACTCCCTCCTCCCTCTCTTCCTCTACCTACCAGGACCAAGGCTGTTGAGGTATAAAGAAGTGCCAAGCATTGCCAGTGGTCTTACCAATATATCATTGACACCTAATATTAGTGATGCCTAGGACAGAAAAGAAAAACTTTTGTTTTCATTGTTACTGATTACTTTTTTTCAGTCTAGGAGTGACTACAGTTTGTCAAAATACCTGGTTGAAAAGTAGAAATTTCTGTCAGACTATGATTAGGCATAATATAGACAGACAGACAGACAGAGAGAGAGAAAGAGAGAGAGAAAGAGAGAGGCTGGCTTTATTTAGGATTACCATTTTTTTTTCTTTTTACACTACTGAGTTACCTGTTGTGTAGATACAGCAAACTTTCTCTCTGACATGATGAAACCACAACAGAGAAAGATGGGGAAAACAGAACTGTATAATTGTGGTATGTGTAAGGGAAACATTAATTTCTCATAAGTTGTGATCTTACCAAGAAATTTAAAGGCAGAAATGGTCTAATAATAGTGCTAGTTGAATTATACTTTGGAGGTATTTCCCTGACTACCCCTTCCACACTCATGTGGAAAGGACCACCCTGAATTTTAATAGCTGTCTTTGGAATCTGGATGGAAACAGAGTGACAAGTGTATGCATTGTTCCAGGCTTTTGTCTCTTCCTGAAAATGTTTTGGGATTTGTTGTTCCTTCCCATGTGAAATAGGTTGGTGGGTGACCTCAGGCTGTGTCCTGACTGGGAGAGACCCAGTATGGAAAGCCAGCCCACCTCTGAAACTCACTAGCATCTCTGTGGGAAGTCTCAGCAGAGAAGCCAGTCATTTAAAGGAGATGGATAATGGACTTCAGTGGCATTGTGGGCGCATCAGAAAGCTGAGGATCACCCTGAAAGCAAAGTGATTTAAGATGGAAACTACTAGAAACTACTGCTTCAGTCTGGGCTCTAAGTGAAATCAGTCAGGTCATGTTTACATTTTCTGTTTCAAGTCCCTCATCTGAAAGAGAAACGAGAAAACCAACCTAGTAGAATTAAAAAATAATGAAAGCTTTTCTTCCACTCCTTTTAAATGCCCAATGGTGCTCTTTGAGATCCTACTATCTGACCTCCCTGGCAATGCCTTTCTTTTAAAAAAAATCTTTCCTGCCCTCTGTCATTAAAATTTAACCTGTCCTGGGTACCACTCCCTCAGGATCCTGCTGCCTAGAGGGAGACAGTTAGATAATTTGCTACACTAGGATATTGCTCTTGGATAATGTATTATAACACTGCCTCCCAAGGAAAAAAAAATCTCTCCATTTGGATAGGCGCCTCCTGGCCCAAAAGAATAAAACCTAATAATGAGAACTTTAGACACCATGACAGACAGTAGGGGCAAAATAGGCCTTTATGTGCACTTGAAATCCCACACATACCCTTCATTGTCATCTCTGATGATGAGAAGTGGCAAGTAGTGCCTGGGTGGGCCAGGAGAAAACTATTAAAATAATGTCAAACAGCAGTAATTGTACTAAAAAAAAAATGAGTTCTCTTGGTCCAGGATGTAGCACATTGGTAGGGTGAAAAAGGAAGAAACGCAGTAAAACAATTCAGAGCGAATGTGTATCACAACTACCTATAATCCTCATGTGTTGTAGATAAATTGTAAGGCTAACAATAATATGGTAGCTCTCCAAAGTTATCAGTGCACTGAAATTATGTCTGAAAGGAAAATATATCATTTCATGCTAATAGATACTTACCATCAAATTCAAACAATATTTTATACCTGGTCTTGTTCTCCAAGCATAAGTGTAGAAGAAGAAATAATAATAGCCAGTTTTCCTAGAACTAGTTGATTAAATGAAAGTGTAACTAATTGTTATATGTTTGTTTGATGTTGATTCAAAGGTAGAATCACAACAGAAGTAATTAGAGTAATTATTAAACTCTGCATTTAATCCAAAAGCCCCAGGGAATACTGCATGCTCATTCATCTAAACCCGATATGCTTTCTATGAAAAAACATGCACTGCCTCTCAGAGCTTCTGCTGGAAAGGGGTGACCAGATCATATATGTTCTCATGTCTACATGGTCGATTTCTCTACAGTGATGTCACTGGCACTGAGGCTGCATTTCATAATCAAAGTAGGCTGAAAAGTATATCCTTTTAAGGATTACCTTTCTCTGCTTGTACTTTCACAAAAGGGAACATCTGAAAGGATTTCTAGATATGTGGTCTGATGGAGTTGGATGTTCTCATCCAAAAAATTTAGTCTCTAAAATTCACCTCCTTTTCTAGACCAACTGAACCTAAATGATCTTCAGGACTAGGTGATTGGGTTTGACCCACTCTCGTAAAAGAATATGTTAATATTGGATTTTTAGAATGAAAGTCCACTTTGAACAATCTTGTACAGAAAGCCTCCTGAATCAAGGAAGCTCCTTGTTCCACCGACCAAGAAATCTCATAGAATTCCTGTTAGCAAATATATTCTCTTCAAAAAAATGTATTGATATCTTTCATCAATGAAATTAAATACCATTTGTAAAGTAGGTGATGAATAAACACTTGCTCTATTCCCCTTTTTGTTTTTACCCCATTCTACCAGAGGTGATATGTATACATTTAAATATATACAGAATATTATATCCTTCCTCTATCTCCTCCCAGAGAGCTACACCTACATCTTTCCACACCCAGAGTCCTCCACCTCTGCAAAGAACCAACATAGGGCAATTTTCATGTATCTTCTTTGGAATCAAGTTTGGCCATTGTAATGGCAAAGTAGACAGTCTCTATTTTTTTTTGTTATTATTCTATTTACTGCTTAATTTATTCTAAATTAATTTCTTATCATGTAATCCTTTGTAACTATGCTCACAGATCTTAATCTCTCTTCAAATTATTTTTAAAATGTTGTTTCAAAATATTATTTTTCAGTCATACTCCCTCCAACCCCCAATAGAGCCCTGTATTGCAACAACAACAAAAAAATTGTTTAGTGAAACAGAAATACTGATCTTTTCCGGTAGTACATGCCTTGTTCCTTAATCTGTAGGCCATGACCCTCTGCTGAGAGAACTCTTTTACCCATTACTTCTTCTACATGACAGACCTTCAAGTACGCACTTTCATGTCTCCCCCAAATCTCTCTAAACATCTCCAGTTCCTTTATCTATCCTCACATATTCTTCGGCCCCTCATCATCTGAGTCAACCTCTTTATCACGCTGGCTTTTTTTCAATATTCTTCCTTACATGTGGTACCCTAAAGTTAATATAATGACCCAACTGCTATTTTTTCTTTTTTTTAACTTTTATTTTAGTTTACATCATTCACTTCCACGAGATTTTGAGTTACAAATTTTCTCCCCATCTTTCCCCTACCCACCACCCCAAAACAGCCATCCCATTGTACAACCCCTCCCCCAATCTATTCTCTCCTATGTCCTCCCCCATCACCCCTCTGACTTTCCAGTAGGGCAGGATGGATCACCCTACCACAGTGCCTGTGTATCTTAAGTCCCAGTTGGATGTCATTAATAATAATAATAATAATAATAATAATAATAATAATAATAATTGTATATATATATATATATACATATATTTTTTTAACATTTGATT
>JAQQSV010001902.1:0-21479 GCA_028646515.1 Pseudochirops corinnae
TAGCATCAGTCCGTATAAGCCTCTCCAGGTAATTATGAAGTCTGTCTCCTTCCCATTTCTTATAGCACAATAGTATTCCATTACATTCATATACCATAGCTTGTTCAGCCATTCCCCAATTGATGGGCATCCCCTATATTTGGACTGGATAACTTCTAAGGATCCTGGCCAGCTCCAAATCTTTATCATGGTCTCAGCTTGCTGGCACATATCCAAACATGCAAGATCCATATTTTCTGACCCAATGTGTTCTGATGGGAGAGGTAGGGTCTATCAGAAGAGACCTTTCCTTCCTTAGCAAGAGTTCTTTTTTCTGTAGGACCCAATCACCCCTGGAACTGGAGCATAGGCCCAGATTGTGGGGGTACTGATAAACAGCAGATGCTAACTCACCTCCACATCTCCAATCTGTTGCTGGCTTGTTCTACCTTCTCTGTGTCTCTTGTACATGCCCCTCATCTCCACTCACACATTTATTACCAAGGCCCACATCACCTCATGCCTGGATTATTGAATCAGACTTTTCATTAATCTCTTTGTCTCAGGTAACTCTCCACACGATTCTACCTTTACTTAAGTATAAAAATGATTTTCCTAAAGTGCAAGTCTGACCATTTCAAACATCTCACCTCTCCCCCAACTTGATAAATTTCAGTGACTCTCTATTACCTCAAGGATTAAATAGAATTTCTTCTAAATTAAATATAAATAAATATGAATTGTTCTTTGGCCTTCAAAGCCTTTAACAACTTAGATCCTTCCTACCTTTCTAGTCTTCTTATGCTTTACTCTCTTCCAGGCGCTCCATGATTTAGCCACCTTGGCCCACTGTTTTTCCTTCCACATAGTGGTTCACCTCTCAACTATGCGTCTTTCACTACATGTTCCCCATTCCTGGAATCATCTTCCTTCTTGCTTCTATTTTCTGACTTCCCTGGTTTTAAGGCTTATCTCAAATCTTTCCTTCTGAAAGACGCCTTTCCCAGCCCTCGCCCCACTGCCATCCCTGCCTTTACTGATGGTGCCTTCCCTCTGAAATTACCTTCTATTTACATTGCATGTTTCTTATATGCATTTTTTGCACATTGTCTCCTCCATTAGAATGTGAGTTTCTGGAGGGTAAAGACTGTGTTTTTGTTTCTCTTTATAACTTCAAATGCTTAACACATTGCCTGGCACATGATAAGCACTTGAAAAAATAACGTTTGACTGCCTGATTAACTGAGTAGTCATTGAAAATAAGAGCCCATGGAGAAAGTAGGAAATGAATAATGAACATGAATAATTTTTATTTCTTCCAGATTGCAAAACCACGGGATAACTTTAAAAAGAGAGAAATGGTGCTATCCCATAAATAAAGGCATGGTAGATTTATGACTGAAGAAAAGTAGATTCTTTTGTCAAACAAATGGTCAGACCAAAGTGTTTGCTGTGGCAACTCAGCACCAGTGACTAGTCACTGAGCTATATGAAACGATGAGGAAGGAGACCCTCCTATGTAAAAATAAAATATGCTAACAAAATAACAACAGTAACAAGGGCTGGCTTTTATCTATTGCTTTAGGATTTACCCAGCACTTTAAGCAAGTGATCCTCATGATACCCATAAGTGAGGTAGGACATGACTTCACACACAAGGGAGGTGAAGATCAGACACTCTTCCAATGTCATGTAGCTAATAAACAGCAAGACCCAAACCCAGGCCTTCTGGCTCCAAATCTAGCGTTCCATCTACTACATCACAGCTGACACTGAAGAATCCTTAGGGGATGTTTAAATGACTTTATTTGTTTGTAGCTGGTTTGTTCAGTTGGTTAGCCCCTGGAGTTAATGAAATCTTTGCTTGAATTCCCCCATGAGGCAGCTTGATCCTTTATGTTCATAATCACTAACTATATCAGAAGCCCCAGCCAGCCAGCTGCCTATGTTGGTCACAAAGGGGAGTGTGTGTGTGTGTCTGTGTGTGTGTGTGTGTGTGTGTGTGTGTGAGAGAGAGAGAGAGAGAGACAGAGACAGAGAGAGACAGAGAGACAGAGAGACAGACAGAGACAGAGACAGAGACAGACAGAGAGAGAGAGAGAGGAGAGAGATGAGGATGAGGATGATGAGGATGATGAAGATGATGATGGAGGATTAGTGGACATCTAACTCCATTCCTGGGAAAATGGCTCAAAAGTCATGTCCTAAAGATAGGTTAAAAGAAACAGCTTAATTCCAAGAGGGCAGCATTATCCTTACTCCATCTCTTGTGGATTAATGATATTATTAAATTTATACACCAGAAGTTAGCTTTTAAATGCAGATTCAACATCCTTACCAACTGCATTCTAACCCTAGACCACCTTCCTTTGACTGGCAAGCTGTCTAGAAGCAAAAACCAACCAAACAAAAAAACTTGGAATAATCCGAAGGACACCTTTAAAGAGAAAAAATAATTTTGTAACTGACAGTATCTCCAGAAATATTCTGCAAAGTTCTTTTCTTCTTGCATACTAAATTCAAGAGTTTGGGAAGACTAGGTCTGACTGATTTGTATGACATTGCAATAGTCTGTTTTGCTGAGAAAAACATTTCTCCTTCTGTTTAGACTGTAAACCAAGAAAGGCAAGAAGTCTGCAGAATATCACTGCCGGAAATGTAACTCATAGTTTTCAATTTAAATAAATTACCTCAATCTTTGCAAATTACATAACAACTGCCAGTTTCCAACCAGGGTCCTAAACCATTGACTCGTCATCTAGCTTCAGGCTGAAGTCTTTTCAATACCACAGATGGATAAATATCACAAACACTCTTGCCCTGTGTCTTGTGACCTTATTGATAGAACAATAATGCGCATAACCTGAATTCCTGTAGTCCCATAGCAGGAACCAAAAAAATTCTAGAGATAAACTCTTCGTTCAATGAATTTCCCTGATTTTTTCTGACTCTCAGGTCATCTAGGAGAAGAAAAAAGTTTGCAAGCTCCCACAGGAGTCCTTTATAGCATGGTGCAGTGGAAAGAACATTGAATTTGGAATAGGAATCATGTAAGACTTTAGGCATATTAATTACATTATATTTTTTGCATCAAAGTTTTCTGATCTGTAAGGTTATAGAATCATAGCATTGAAAGGGATTTCAGAGGTCGTTTAGTCTTACACATAACTGATCAAGAATCCCTTCCATCACAGACCCAACTTTTGCTTAAAATCCTCTAGTAACGAGGAATCTATTAACTCCTGAAACAACCTGCTTTGTATTTGGATAGTTCTAATTACCAGGATTTTTTTGTTTTATTTTTATCAAAATGAAATCTGTGTCTCCACAAAGACAATTCATCATCTTTAGTTCTGTCCTCTAGGACCAACTAGAATGTATCTACTTCCTCTTTGGCATGAGAATCTTTCAAATATTTAGAGAGAACTATTGTTCCCCTCTAACTCTTCTTTCTCCAGGTTACCCATCCTGAGTTCCTCTAACCAATTCTTATGTGCCATGATGAATTTTCCTTACCATACTGGTCATCAACCACCCCTTAGCTCTGAACCCTGGATGCATTATAATTTTCCAGTATCCTTCTTAAAACATGGTACTGAAAACTAAGTGCCATCCTCCAGATGGAGTCTGACCAGTATAGAGTACCATAACCCAGAGTGCTTTGTTCTGAATACTGTGCTTTTAGTAATGCTGCCTAATCAAAACAAAACAAAACAAAAAAACCCTATTCTGATGCCTCATCATTGTATGGAAGTGACTCTGAATTCTTGAAGACTATGCCAGGGATCACAAGCTTGATCGGTTTTTAACAAGTTGGAAAGGCTTCAAGGGTCCCAGCAGTAGACTGGATCTTCTGTCCAAGAATTAGTCAGTTATGGAGAAACTCACCACCAGTAACTTAGCCACAAGGTGATGAATGCTGTGGTCATGTTGGTTCATGAAACAGATTTAAGTATAAAATAAGTCTCAGTCTTGTGCTGCCTACTTCTGCTTTCTCAGTGATGACAATTGAGTGGCAGGAAAGGCGGAAGAGGTTGCTGAGGATCATACAACTTTTAGCTCTTCTATAATAAACATTAATTCAAATGTCAACACTCTAAATGTGAAATCTTTGTCCCACAAATAACAGATTGGAATGTGGAATGGTAATGTAAAAGGGAAGATCTTTCCAACCCGTTAATAGGCCCATGTGATCTGCTTGAGTCACATGAAAGCCTGAGTCACATGAGTTTGTTGTGGGAGGAGCTTGCTGAACAGGTGCAGCAGGAAGGGTAGAACAGGAAGAGGCAGAGCTGGAGGAGAGCTGAGAGAGGAAGATGGTCAGAGCAATTAGAGCTGAGGGAGAGAGAGGAAGCAGGCGATGAACTGTGAGTGTTTGTTTGTGGGAAGGCCCTAATAGGGGGAAGGTTTGGGGATGGCGGTGTTCCCTGCATTGTTACTGTGTATAGGTTTCTTTGTTGCCATGATGAATTTGACTTTCTGGTGTTGGGATTCAGCTTTCTGCTATTTGAATGTTTTGGTTCTGTCTTCCATGTGGAGAGTCTATTATATTTTTCAGTTCAGAATTATGCAGCATATTCATAGCCACCATAGGAGCTGTGAATATCATGCTGGTGCTACAAAATGACACTGGGGGAACTGAACCAAATCCACATTCATATTCTTATGGAATAAGGGAATATGGAATACAGAGACATAAAGAAGTTTAAGCAAAATGGAACCATTACCCATACGTACTCCTAAAACAGGCATCTAAAAGACTAGATTTTCATTGCACAATGGTAGAACAAGAAACTTTGTTTAATAAGAGTCTTGTTCATCTTTCTTTCTAATTCTCATGTTGAGCATTGGAGCACTATTCAAAGATAGCTTATTGGGAACATATATGACAAAGAATGAAATGGAGAATATCTACGAAAAATTTGACACGATCTTTCAAATTAAATCAACAAATGCCTTGATATTAGCGACTTCAGTACAAAGATGGGTATAAAGAAAACAGAGAAAATATGTTGTAAAATATAATTTGGGATTTAGAAATAAAAGAAGCCAAAGACTTGTAGACCATTCAGAAGCCTTGTTCTTTTATAAACTGACTACTTCCTTCAGAAAAGAATTTTAAGGTGCCAAACATGGTGATCAAAGATAAAATTAGAAGAATGAGTAAAGATGGGAAGAAGACACTTCAAGCAAATAGAATGCCTCCAAATAGCTTTTAATAGATTGTTGAGTCTGAAAAACAGTAAATGGGTAAAAGTAAATAAGTCACCATTTCCTAGAGGAGTTGGACTTGTGCAAAAAAAAGAATTTCCTTTCTCTTTAATTTTGAGGTCTTTCTACTGGTCACTTGTAGAATTTGTTATTTGTCATTAGAACTATTGTTGTTGTTCAGTCATTGCAGTCAGGCCTGACTCTTCATAACCCATTGTAGGGTTTTCTTGTCAAAACTATTAGAGTGGTTTGCCATTTCCTTCTCCTGCTCATTTTACAAATGAGTAAACTGAAACAAATGGGGTCGACTGACTTGCCCATAGTCACGCAGCTGAGTAAGTGTCTGAGGCCAGATCTGAACTCAGGAAGAAGAGTCTTCTTGGCTCCAGGCCTGGCACTCTATCCACCACCACCTACCTGCCCTATTTATTATTTTTTTAATTTACATATGTTGATTACATTTGTGATTACAATGTTTATTACAGTAATCATTATACATCTTAATAGTTTGAAGCATAACTTTTGTTTTTGTTTTATTTCCTGGAGCTGGTCTGTGGATTCTTTTGATTGGTGATTTTTTTTTTTCATAAATTCTGGACAGTATTCTTGCCTTATTTTTTGCATGAGGTGTTCAGTTTGTTTTTTTTTTTAACTTGTCATGTCTTCTGGGAAACCTATGTTCCTTATGTTATCTCTACCCTTTCTGTCTTCATTTTCCAAAGAAGGGGAGGCATAAGATGGTAAAACTGGACCTTTCCTGGAATGGCCAGAGAATGGAGGAAACTAGGAGGGTAACCGATTTGTATAAAGAATTTGAATAGTCCTGGAGGAAAAAGGACAAGCATCCTTCTGGAGTCAGTCCTGTCCACATAGAAGTTACTCATGAAAAGTGAATTATCCTATTTGGGAGGGGTCTCCAGTACCCTGGAATAAGCCCTGCAACAAAAGTGAAAAATGTTTAATATTTTCCCTGATAATTTACCTATTCATGTCCTAAGTTCTTAACTGAGTTTTCTTCTTACTGAGATGCTTAGTAATTTGGGGCTTATTTTCTTATATTCTACTGCAGAGCTTGGGGACGACTGTGGCAGGTGGTTATGCTAAAGGTGTTCACTAAGGATTGGCATTCTCATATGTTAATTCACTAGGTTATTACCCCATTATGCTTCTTGATGTCTTGGCCTATGGAGATAGCTGCTATTGTTCTATTTCTGATATTTAATTCCTCTTTCAGTTGGGTTTTGAGAATCACTGGGGCCTGGAGAAAAAGTCTAGTCTTCCATCTTGTTGGTTATACCACCTTCAAAAGAAGAAAGGTATTTGAGACATTATTACATAGCACATAACACAGAGTTGAGCCAGAATATTCAACTTAAAAATACTCCAAAGAAAAACAAAAAAGTAGCACATAGAATTATCAAGATAGAACTAAACAATGAAATAAAGCTGTCATGCTTATAAACTATTGCTACTTTTTAAATGAATTTGGATTATGGGATAAAAGAAAGAACAAAAATGAATCAGTGGGAGACAAAAGGGATGTAAGGAGTTACAGACTTAAGAGGATCCTAAAAAATCAGCAGAGCAAAAGAGGTAAATCTATTCCATATATCACAGAGTATGTAATAAGGACTAAAAGTATAAGAAGACAAGAAAGATAGGATGAAGTTAGGTTATAAAGGACTTTAAAAGAAAAACAGGAATTTATATGTGATCCTAGAAGTAAGAGAGAGCCAGTGAGATTTATTGTGTAGGGGGGTGGGGTGGAGAGTGGTATGGTCAGATCTATATTTTATAAAGATCACTTTGGCAGCTGAGTGGAGAATAGAATTGAGTAAAGTAGAAATTTGGGACAGAGACCAACTAGAAGGCTATTTCAATAGTCTAAGTGTGAGGCGATGACAGCCTGCCCTAGTGCAATGGCTATGTGAATGGAGAGAAATGAAGTCACAAAGATAGAAGCAACAGGTAATAGACTGGATATGAGGGCTGAGGGTGAGAGAAGAGCCAAGGATAGCCCCTGTTTTGGAAGTTTGGGTGTCTGGGAGGATAGTAGTGACTTTGACAGTAATAAAGATGTTAAAAAGAGAGGAAAGTTTTAAGGGAAAGACAATGAGTTCAGTTTTGGACATGATGAGTAGAAGATGACTGAGGTCTGGTAGGCAGTTGATGACATAAGACTGGATGTCATGAGAGAGATTATGGCCAGATAAATCAATCTGAGAATCATATGTATTGAAATCATAATTGAATCCATGATAGCTGATGAGATCACCAAGTTAAGTAGTATAGAGGGATACAGATTTTGTCAAAATTGTCCAGTCTGCAAAAAAAATCTCTGAGGCAGAGCTCTGAGCCAATGGCACTTTAATAAAGAGTCCATGGTACCTTCTAATGAAATGGACCTTAGAGCTTCTTCAAGATCTGAAATGTCCCCTTTCTCCTGGGTCTTAGTTTTATAGTGCTTGAAACACAGACAATACAGGTGAAGCAGAACAAAAATATAGAATCTCATTTGTGGATAGACCTTGCCTTTGACCCTCTAGGAGCGTCTACACAAAATACAGAATCCCATTGGTTGACTAAATGGGAGTGTGAGCAGACCTTAACAGTTCTATCTTGAGCTTTCAGGAGGTCTTGCCAAGCCTAGGGCTGGTAGAAAAGCAGACTGCAGGGCAGCAACCAGGATCACTCATTGGCCACTTGCTCATGGTCATTTCCCCATGCCGGGCAAAAGAGGGATGACAAGGGACAGAGGGGCAAGAAAAGGAGCTGGGGGGTTTTCATGTAATTGAGTCACCTCCACCACACTGGGCTTGGTCACCATAACAAGGAAAAACAAGGGTGGAGGGCCTCTAGTTAGCTTCCTATGATTAAGCACATGAACTTACAATCTGCAATTTGTAATTCTAGAACTTAATATACAGAACTTATAATCACTACCCCTATGGAATCAAACTGATTAATGTTGATTGTTAGAGGCCCAAGAAAATAGGAGTCCAGTTAACCATCTACCACATGAAGAAGAAAAGAGAGTCCACAGCAGAGCGTTGGGTAGCATGCATGGTTAGCAGTATGAACTGTAAGATGATCTAATGAAGGAAACTGAAAGAAGTGGTGAGAAAGGAAGAAAACCAGGAGGGAATAATGTCAAGAGAGGACCTTGGGGTGATTTTATATTAGTGATCTTAAGAGAAGAAAGGAAAAAGAGGATAAAAGGAGTAAACAAAAAAGAATGAATGAGAAAGGGGAGAAAACTTAGCTATTTTACTTAATAGAAGCATGGAAGATGAAGAAAATAGGAACATATTGATAAAGGGAAAAGGTATCACATGGACCTTGTGTTCAGCTGAATCAAAGGAGGGTCAAATACATACCACAAATACTTTCAAATAGTTTGGTGGTGAAATATATTAAACTCAACAAAAACACAGGCAGGGACAGGGAGAAAGAAAGAATGGGTGAAGAGGGGGTAGAATCAGAGATTAGTCATAAGCAAAATTAACTTCAGGGAATGTGGAACATAAAATGGGATTAAGAGGGAAGAAAGGGTAAAAACCTGTCATCAGAGGGCAAGAAATGGAAAGAGAAGAGTAATAGCAGAGTCAAAATGGAAAACTTCAATTATAGATTACTAGTGTTAATCACACTCAACTTCTAGCACCTTATCCGTAAAGAGAAGAATGAAAGGGGGAGAGGAAAGAGAAGAAAAAAATATAAGAGAATAAGGTAGGGGGAAACACACAATTGACTATCAAATCCATTTAATGTGAATGGAATGAATAAACCATAAACAAAACTGTATATTACAATGGATTTAAAAGCAAAGGCTAAAATATGTTTACAAGAAACACACTTAAAACATCACACAGAATAAAATCTGTTATGCTCCTGGTAAACTCAAAAAGCAGGGGTGACAACAATTATGTAAAAAAGATAAAAATAAAAATAGATGTGACTAAAAGAGATAAACAGGGAAACTACATTATGCTTAAAGACACTAAAAAAATGAAGCAATATCAATGCTTAATGTATATGTGCCAAATGAAATACTTAAAGGATAGATACTTAAAGGGATAATCAATCTAACCTCAAGGAGAAATGGATAATAAAACTATAATATTTAACTTTGTCAATGGACTAGACAAATCTAACATAAAAGATAAATAAGAAAAAAGTTGAAGGCTTGAACATTTTTTTTTCCAAAAAGTTACTTATGACAGATTACTGGAGATTTATAACTCTTTTGTGAATTGGAATTAAAGGGATTATGTATATTTCACAGCTTTATTAGGACATTAAAAACTTTATAACTAATGTGAAAAGTAAAATAATAAAATCCTTTCCAGATCACATCTTAATAAAATTATATTCAAAAAAATGTAAATGAATAAAATCTTAAACATTACTTAGAGAATGACTTGATCCTAAATAATTAGTAAGTCAAAAAGTAAATCATGAAAACAAAATTTCATCAAAGAAAATTACAAGAATGAGACAACATACTTTTGCAATGCAGCTAAGGCTGATTTAAAAGAGAGTTTATATCTCTAAACATTTTCATCAAAAAAAATACAGTGATGGGGGTAGGGAATTATGAATGAATTGAACATTTGATTAAAAACAAATCCTAGAAACGCACCAAGTTAAAAAAAAAAAAGACAATAACCAAGCATCAAAATAAAAATTATGAAAATGAAAATCAAAGAAGAGATTAACAAAATGAAAGCAAAAAATCATTAATTAACAAACAAAATAGATAAACAGTTTGATTTTTTAAAGAGAGGAAAATCAAAATGGATTAGTCCTTGCCCCTGATCTTTAATGTGAGTTAAAATGCTTTTAGCATTACTCACCTGCCTACTTCTTGCGAAATATTTGTTCAGCAGTCCCATAAAATGTCTTTCATTTTGGGAAAAGTTTAGTAGGTGATGGATTAGTTTCATATTCTCAACATTTCTCAATGTGTGTTTGTAAGTCTTTTGTGTTTTAAATATTCCTTTTGTATTAGTGTCTTATACCTCCAAAAAAATGACTAACATGAAGTATTTAAAACAAGATTTGAACCCAGGTCTTCTGACTTAAACTCTAAAACTCTTATCCATTATGTCACCCATATAGTGGTCTCGCTTGTTCCTTCTCAGCGTTTCCAGATACAGACTAATTGAAGGATCTGAAGATGCCGCAACTTTAGAAAACTTAGGGGAGATATGATAGCTGTCTTCAACCAATGAAATGACTGTCATGTAGAGTTAGGCATAAAACTCATTCTGTTTGACCCAAGAGAACAGCAGTAGAGTCAACATATGAAAGCTGCAGAATGACAGATTTATGTTGAATATAAAGAAAGCCTTTCTATCCATTAGAGATATTCACAAGTAGTATAAGTTGCCTTAGAAGATCAGTGGAGGCTTATGATCACTTGATGGGAATGTTATAGGGGAATTCTTGTTCAAGGAAAGGTTGGATTTGACAGAATCAGAGGACCTTTTCAAATATGATATTCTCTGACTCTGTGATTTTGTGAAGTTGTTGTGGACTTTTTCTACTTCTTCTTCCTCTGTAGGAAACGTTGGTGAATAAACTTCAACCGTCTACTTAAGTGGTGCTTTGGCTAGCACTTATCAGGTGTGCTTACCTTATATAGGTAAGCATGACCAAGTCTGAAAGGGGATGTTTCATGCTCCACAAGCCCAATTAATGTTTCTAATGAAAGATTTTATGATTTGATAGAGTTACCAGGTGAGGCTGCCTCTTTGAATTAGAGAATCAATCAAATGTACAAACTAAGTGCGGACAATTCTTAGACACCTTTACTGAATCAATCAATGGCTTGGATGAGAGGTGCAACCTAGCTAATTAATTTGGCAAGGAGTGAAATACTTTGAGCCCTACTGAATGAAATCAGATAATGAAGTGTATTGGAATTTGGTAACAGAATTAGAAATGCTACTGAACCCACAAGATTCTAACAGGAGCATTCCAGCAACTACTTTGAGAGTTGTTTTTTAGGAGCATTTTGAAGAGCCTTGGGCCTATATTAAGAGAATGGGGGGAAGGGTAGGAAGTTAGTTCAGAGGGAGTGTCACCCTCTTCCTCCACTTCAGATTGACTATGTCCATCAAAAAGACTGAATTAGTATCAAATAATGCATTCAGCTGAAAGCTGAGAGAGAACAATCTATACATACCAAGGAAAGCAAGCTTTAGGAAATGTGACCTCTTTGGGGTAGAGAAAAGGCAGCCTCTGCCTTGAACTTCAGAACCTAGAAGAGAGAAACATTGCATTACCTTAATGCAACTTCATGAGGACTATCAGAAGGAAGAAAAGGACTTTGATCCAACTAGGAGCTGTGATACACCATTTAGCAATATGTGCTCTCTAAACCTGATCCTACTTTTCCCTAGACTCTTTATATACTTGTAAGACAGTGTACCCCTAACTTTGGGGAAATATTTTCCTGGGGTTCTATCCATTATTTCACCTATATAATGTCTCTTATGTTCCTTCTCAATGTTTCCATATTTAGAGCGGTTGAAGGACCTGGAGACATTTCAACTTTAGAAGAGAAAACTTAAGGGAGATATGATAGCTGTCTTCAAGTGCCAGAATGACTGTCATGTAGGATAGATCTTGTAATACTATTCTAACTGTTCTTGTAGTACTTGCTTAATAAATGCCCCTAACTAAAAGCTAATTAACTCTGACTGACTAATTGATAAAACAATATGGAGCAATTGACAAAACAATGTGGAGGTGAGAGCTTGTGAGTGACAGTATATGAAACACGTTCCCAATCCCTTAGATAGCTCTAGAACATCAAGAATAGAAAGAGCTAACTGTCCTCTAGGGACATAAACTGTTCACGTGAATAGGTGTTGAGAGCGAGTCTAGAAAAGTGCATTACATACATAAAGTATTTTGCAAATCATTAAAATAGCATTCTGTACATGTAAACTAATCCTGAAAAATATTTTAACCTCCAGTATTAATCTATTTTAAATACAAAGAACTCTTTCAGGGTGTGGATTATATGGAGCTTGCCTTTTTTCTTTATTTTACTTTGCATTAATAGACTATAAGTTTTTTTGTTTCAAAAATAGATATTAATTGTTGACTTAAGAAGATGGAACTTAGGAACTTTGACAGTTTGAAACAATTTATGTAAAAAATTATGGTTTCTGTATAAACAAATAATGATTTAAAAGCTAGTGTAACAAAAAAGGAAAATCTCTGTAAACAACCCAAGATAAAGAAAAACCTATGAACCTTTGGAAAGAAGTTTTCATGTTTTAGGATTATGAAACTGTGATTCTTCAATTGGCTGATAGCCATTTACTCTTGAGACTTTTGCCCATTTTAAACTCTTCTATAAGACCAAAAGTCCTATACCTTGTCTCCTTGAAGGTATTCCCTGAAGAAAACAAACAAAAAGTGAGGTTATCTATTCAGTGATCTTTCTGTTTTAACATGATAAAAGCCAGGAGTATAGATAGATAGTTTTTAAAGAATGATATATTACTAAATGTGATATGCTACAGCAAAAATATCCTTTTAATTGTTGTGATTTAAGGATATAATTATCTTGGAATCTTAAAATTGGAAGGGACACTCAGAGACCATCTAGCTCAACTTGTACTTGAGCAAGAATCTCTACCACATCATATCCAGCAAATAATTACCCAGGCTTTGCTTGAAGAATTACAGAGAGAAAGATAACACTATCTTCTGAGGCAATCCATTCCATTTTTGGATAGCTCTAATTTTTAGAAAAAGTTTCCATAAACTTCTCCTCAAGGCTAAGTTTGCACCTCTGTAATTTCCACCAATTGCTTGTAGTTCTAATCACTAGGGCTAGGCAGAACAAATCTAATCCCTGTTTTATCTAAAAATCCTTCATGTCCCTAATAATTCTTCTCTTCTCCAGGCTAAATATTCCCACTTCCTTTATCCATCCTTTCCAAAATGTTGCATTCAAGGAATTCCATTTAAGACAGTGATTTGAAAGGTTAAGGAACCCAGTTCTCCCACATAAACCCTAACTGATATCTGGAAAAGACTGCAGATAAACCAAGGATGAAGAAAACCTAAATGAAATGGAAACAAGCTCCTCTATCCAGTGAAAAAATTCACAAAAAGTAGCCCAGGAGCTGACCTAGGCTGCATGAGGGGTCAACCAATGAAAAATCTAATAGGCGAACCAGAAGACAGAGGTTAGTAGAAAAGCTACATCAGAGAAGCTTCCATAAATACTACTAATGAAAAATAAATCAGCAGTAGAAGGTAACTTGTAGAAAACACTGTTAACAGCATTGACTATGTATTGGGCATACAGTCTTCCCCACAAAATATAGAAAAGTAGAAATACTGTATACATTATATACTAATCATAGCATAATAAAAATAATGGACAGTAAAAGGCCCCATAAAGAAAAAAAAATTAAAACGTGATTGGAGCTTAACTGGCATAGGTCCAAAGAACTGATAGGTCAAAGAATAAATTATAGAAACACTAGAAAATTCCATAAAAGAAAATTACAATGAGACAATATATCAAACCTAGTAGCTAAAGCAACTCTTAGGTGAAATTTTATATCACTGATTTCTTTCATTGGCAAAAGAGAGAAAGGGCAAATCAATGAATTGAGCACGTTTGTTTTTTTTTAAATTGAACAACAGTAAATAAAAAAAAATCTCCAAATAAACAAAAGTAGAAATCTTGAAAATTAAAGAAGAGCTTAATAAAACTGAAGGCAAAAAAGACAATTGAACTGAGTTGAAACTAGAAATTATTTTTAAAAGAAAAATAAAGTTAGCTGATTTTTTTTAAGAGAGAGAGAAAAAACAAATTGTTCATGTCATAAACAAAAGGGACCTCTAGCAACTGAAGAGGAATTAAAGGGAATTAACAGAAACTATTATAAGTTAACAAAACTAATAACTTAGAAGAAATAGATGAATGCTTACAAAAGTATTAAGTACCCATATTAACAAAAGAAGAAAAAGACTATTTAAATAACTTAATATCAGAAAAACAAATTGGACAAGCCATAAAGGAACTCAATATGAAAAAAAATCTAGGACCAGATTGATTTACAAGTGATTTCCACCAAATGTTTAAAGAACAATTAATTCTGATAGTATATAAACTATTTGTGATAACAAGAAAATAAGACATTTTGCCAATCTCTACAATACAAATATGGTCTTCATTCATAATGGAGATATAAAGGAGGGAATGAAAATGACAGTATAATAATTCTAATGAACGTTGATGAAAATATTTAAATAAGATATTTGCAATTAGACTACAGCAACATATTAGAAAGATTATGTACTATTGCCATTTTGGATTTATACCAGTAATTCAGGGATGGTAAACATAAGGAAAACTATAAATGTAATAAAAAGAATTTTATAAATATAAATAATTAAAACTATATGTTATCAATAGATACTGATAAAGATGCCTATGGAACCTTTAGCAAAATGTATTTTCCCCAATTATCTCTTATTATTAAGTTTATTTTTGCTTTTTCTTTATCTACAATCATGATTGCTACCCCCTGCCTTTTTTACTTCAACTGAAGCATAATATATTCTGCTTTCATTCCTTATTTTAACTATGTATTTTTCTCTTTCAATATGTAAGCTACATATTGTTGGATTTTTGGTTTCTAATTCAGTCTGTTATCCTCTTCCATTTTATTGGTGAGTTTATCTCATTTACATTACTTATGACTGCTAAATGTATCTTTTCCTCTATTCTATTCTCTAATATTTGTCCTTCTCTTTTTTAATGCTCTATCCTCTTTAAGAGTCTGTTTTGCTTCTGACCACTGCCTTCCTTAATCTACCTTCCTTCTTACACACACACACACACACACACACACACACACACGCACACACGTGCACACACACACTTTATTTTAATATCCTTTCCTCTTACATCTCTGTTGGGTAAGACAAATGTCTGTATCCAATTATATTGGATAGATTCTTTCAATTTCTATTTTGTCATCTGGTTCTAAGATATTGACACAATTCTCCTTTATAATTTTTTAAAATATGACATGTGGGCTTTTTTCTTATTCATGGCTATTAAAAGGGCCAATGATTATTAAATTATTTCTCAAGGTGTCTTCAGGTCAGTTGTTTCTCCTATGAAATATTTCAAATATTCTCTTTTTTTTCAGTCTTTTGACTTTGTTTTATCATTTCTTATGTCTCATGGAATCATTAACTTCCACTTGGTCAAATCTAATTTTAAAAGAATTATTTTCTTCAATGAGGTTTTGTACTTCTTTTGCCAGTAGGCTAATTATTATTTTTAAGAAGTTATTTTCAGTAGTATTCTTTTGTACTTCTTTTATCAAACTGTCAATTTTTTAAAATAATTTTCTTGTGTAGCTCTCATTTATTCTTCTAGTTTGTCTTTATCTTCCACTGTTCTTATTTGACTGTTAAAATTCTTTTTTGTTGTTTTTTAGATTTTTTTTCCCTTTAGGTCTTCTAGGAATTCTTATTTATCTTGTGTCCAATAGCATTTTTCTTTGAGACTTTGTTTGCAGATGTTTTTAGTCATTATCTTCTTCTGTGCTTGTGTCTTGAACATCTTACTAGGTTTTAATGGTCAGGTTCTTTTTTTGCTTGCTCATATTTCCCATCTATTCCTTGACTTTGAGCTTCATATTAGTGTTGGATTCTGCTCACTATTGTGGGGAGGGGTATATATTAAACTTTGTCTTTTATGTCTTTCTGCTGCTTGCACAGTTTCATTCTAGGGCCTTATGTTATTTGGTGCTTGCAAAATGCTGTAGTCTGGAGAGAGGTTTGTTCACTGCCCTCATTGTCTGCACATTCCAAGAGCAAGTTTAAGCCTGTTGGCTTGTGTGTGGTTGAGTTTCCAAATACTACAACAAGGCATAGTCACAATTACCTCACTGGGAGGTAGTACAGGTTCAGAGCAACTGAACTGCTGGGTCCTCCTTGTTTTGGTCTTTTGTCCTGGTTTATTCTACAGCAGGGTTGTGTGTGGGGCTAAAGATTAGAACTGAATCCCCTGTTTCCCCCACCATTCTTGGGCTAAGAACCATATAGCTATGATTCTGGTATTATTTCTTTGCTCCTTACACAGGTTGGGCTTCTGCTCCTTTATAACCACAATTGTTCCTCTCTGTCCTGGAGCTATAACACAGAACTGGATAATGAGCAAAAGAGCTGCCAGATGATACCTGTTCTTGCTCCCAGTGCTAGTGCAGGAATAACCCTGGGATCTCTTTCTGCCTAGGTGTTCAGTGCCCTTTCTGTCCTTGGGTGCTGGGCTGCTCTCACCTGCTGCTACTTCTAACCTGTTGTAGTGTTGCTATTGCCTCACTGTACTCCTTCCTAGTCACACACCCCCCATCCCAGAGACTATAAACCTCGCTTTCTTTTTTCCTAAACTGCCCCAGGCTGAAAAAAATGTCTCACTGAAACTTTTTTTTAATTTTGTTTTCCCCAACCAGAAATCAATCTTGTGTAATTTATTAGTCATTGTCAGTGAGGATGTGAAGCAACTAAAGCAAAACTGTTAGCTCTCTTCCTGCCATTTTGACTCCATCCTCCTATTAATAGAAACTGAAAAGAATTTTGACAAAATCCAACACCAACTTCTGTTTTATAAAAGATTAAAGAACATAAGACTAAATTGACCATTATTTAGAAATATCTATCTAAAACCAAGATCTGTGATTACACGTAGTGAAAAAATACAACCTTAATAAAAAGATTGAACATAAAGCAAAAATGTTTTCACTATTGCAACTGTTATTTTATACAATTCCAGAAGTGTTATATGAAGCAACAAGAAAAAGAAATTGAGTTAGTAAACATAGGCAGAGAGGAAAGTAATTCATTTTTGCAGATTATATGACAATTTATTTTGAAGACCTTGAAGATTTAGCTAAAAACTAAATAAATGAGTACCTTCAGCAAAGTAGCAGGCATATAAATCTTCAATCTTTTTATGTATTGCCAACAAAACCCTATAGGCAAGGGAAAGAGGAAAACTCTGTTCAAAATAACTATATAATACACAAAATATTTTAAAAACACCTACCAAGACACACATCTAGGATTGAATTAATATAGCTACAAAACACTCTTTAAAGAATGAAAAGGAGAAATAATTGGAAAGATATCAAGAGATTATTGTCCTTACTAATGTCATAAAATGAAATGCTACTTTAACTTATTTACTTATCAGAACCAAGTCATTACCAGAAGGTTACTTCATATAGTTTTTTTTAATATGATAATATTCAGCTGAAGGAACAACATTTTTTAAAAATCCATGGGAAAAAAAATAAGAAAGGGACATAGCTCTACTAAGTTGTAAGCTATACTACTGAGTAGTAACTAGGGCAAATTACTTGATGCTCATTTTTAAAAGTACCATTTTCTATATTAAAAATATAGACATGTTGATCAATGGAAGAGATTATATATACAAAATCCAGAAGTGAATGAACATTATAGCACAATGTCTGATAAACCCAAAAGACCCAAACAACGGGGATAATAATTTATTGTTTGACAAAAATTGCTGAGAAAACCTGATAAAATTAGTTGAAATGAACATCTCACAACAGGTACCACAAACAGAAATACATTACTGTGTTATCTACCTTGGATGTTTCCCAAGGCTCTGTCCTGGGCTTTTTTCTCCTTCTATACTCTTTTGCTTGGTAATCTCATCAGTTCCTATGGTTTCAACTATCATCTCTATGTAGATGATTCCTTTTTTTTTTTTGCCTTTTTAAAATATGTTTTTATTCCACTAAATATTCTCTGATTACATTTTTAAAATATTTAACATTCATTTTTTAGGATTTTGAGTTCTAAATTCTTTCCCTCCCCCTTGAGAAGGCAAGTAATATGACAGCAATTATACATGTGAAGTCATATATATAACATATTTCCATATTAGCCATGTTGCAAAAGAAAATACACACATATACATACAAATATAAAAAAAAGAAATTTTTTAACAGTATGCTTCAATCTGCACTCAGAATTCATCAGTTCTCTCTGGAGGTGGATAGCATTTTTCATCATGAGTTTTTTGGAATTGTCTTGGATTGTTATATTGAGCACAGTAGCTAAGTCTTTGGGAGTTGATCATACTTAAAATATTGCTGTTACTGTATATAATGTTTTCACTTTGCTTGATTTTATGTCTTACCATGTTTCTCTAAAATCATCCTGCTTTTTATCTTATAGCGCAGTAGTATTCAATCACAATAATATAACACATCTCATTCAGTTGTTCCCCAATTGATAAATGTCCTCTCAGTTTCCAATCCTTTGCCCCCCACAAAAAGAGCTGCTATAAATATTTTTGTTCAAATAGGTCCTTTTCCCTTTTTTTTATTTCTTTGATATATAGAACTAGTAGTGCCACTCCTACGTCAAAGGCTATGCATAGTTTTATAGCCCTTTGGGCATTGTTCCAAACTGTTCTCCAGAATGGTTTGGCCAGTTCACAACTCTACCAACAGTGCATTATTGTTCCAATTTTTTCACATCCTCTTTAGCATTTGTCCTATCCTTTTCTGTCACCTTAGCCAATTTGATAAGTATAACATGGTATCTTGGAATTGTTTTAGTTTTTATTTCTCTAATCAATAGTGATTGAGAGCATTTTTTCATGTGACTTGATAGCTGTGATTTCTTCTTCTGAAAACTGCCAGTTCATATCTTTTTTTGTGTGTGTGCTTTTTGGAGGGCAATTGGGGTTAAGTGACTTGCCCAAAGTCACATGGCTACTAAGTATATCAAGTGTCGGAGGCCAGATTTGAACTCAGGTCCTCCTGACTCCAGGGCGGGTACTCTATTCACAGCACCACCTAGCCACCCTCTGTTCATATCTTTTGATGACTTATTTATTTATTCCCCAATAGGAGAATGGCTCTTATTTTTTATAAATTTAGCTTAGTTCCCTAAATATTTAAGAAATGAGGCTTTTATGAGAGAAACTTGCTGTAATATTTCCACCCAGATTTCTATTTTCCTTCTAATTTTGGTTGTGCTAGTTTTGTTTGTGTAAAACCTTCTAAATTTCATTGAACTTAAACATGATCATGATCATCTCTATCTTGTTTGGTCATAAACTATTTATTCATATATCTGACAGTTTCATTTGTCCATGTTTACCTAAATTGCTTATGATATCACCTTTTATGGCTAAATCATTTATCCATTTTGACCTCTCAGTGTGAGATGTTGGTCTATGCTTATTTTCTTCCAAACTACTTTCCAGTTTTCTCAGCAATTTTTGTCAGATTGTGAGTTCTTAGTCCAAAAGTTTGGATCTTTGGGTTTATCAAACACTAGATTACTATGGCCATTTACTACCATGTATTATGTACCTAATCTATTCCTCTGATCTACTACTCTATTTCTTAGCCAGTACCAGGCTGTTTTCATGATCACTGCTTTGTAATTTAGTTTGAAATCTGGTACTTCTATGCAGATAAATCTCAGATTTATTATCCAACCCTAATCTCTTTCCTATCCCTTAGGCTCATATTTCTACTTACTTTTTGGGCATCTTGAACTAGATTTTCTGTAGATTTCTGTTATGGGACTCTGAGGATCTTCCCTGCCCCTAGGCCCTTTGATAGGCTTAAGTGACTCTAAGAACCTTCCCTAATTTGAAAATATACTCTGCCCCCTAATAGGCTGAATGTGGTCACCTGGAGCCTGTGGTGAGAAGCTTGTTTTTTCAGGAATGCCCGCACCTTGTTACTTTGTGATTGGGCAGTGGGTCAAGAGGGTTGTGACATTCTCTGATCCAGGAGAAGACTATATATAGTTTTTGCTTTGGGGCTCACTTTGGAAAGAGTTGTGTGATTTGACCAGACAAGACTCCGGGCAGCCGTTGAGCCCCCAGGCTTTGAAAACCCGGATGTTGGCACTTCCCTCTCTGGTAACTGACTAGGTATGAATGTAATAGTCAGACAACTGGAAGCCCGTCTGCTGATCTGTTTCTTTGTCTGCTTGTAACTTGGCTTATAACTTCTGTTTGTATTCTCTGAAGTTCAGGGTGTTGACTTTTCCACCTGAACTAAGTAAATGATATATGTTTGATTGATTAAAGTAAGATTGTTAACCCAATTTGAGTTGCTTTCCTTTAGAAAAGCAGATCTAAGAACCTGTGCTAGCAACCATCCTGGGTATGCTATAATTTGTTATACTCAACAAGTCCATAACTGAATTTATTATCTTTCCACTTAAAGCTCTCCCCTTTTCCCAATTTTTTAAAATTACTGTTGAGGGCATCACCATCCTCCCAGGAATCCAGTCTCCCAAAGTAGGTGCAACAGTTAACTTCTCTCTCTCTCTCTCTCTCTCCATCTCTGTCTGTCTCTCTTTCTCTCTCTCTCTGACACACACACACACACATATACACATACATACACACACAATCTATTGCTAAATCCTATCAATTCTACCTTAGTAGCATCTGCCATATATGCCCCTTTCTTTTTTTCTGACATGGCAATTATCCTACCCTATAATGGGCTATTGGAATAGTCTTCTACTTGGTCTACCTGCCTCAAGTCTTTCCTCTAACCATCTTCCACTCAGCTGTCAAATTGATCTTTCTAAAGTGCAGATTTGACCTTATCACCCCCTTCCAATTCAATAAATTTCAGTGGTTCCCCACTACCTTTAGTACCCAATACTAAATCTTCTTTGTGTCATTTAAAAATGTAACCTGATCTTCTCCTACCTTTGTAATCTTGTGAAACCTTATTCCTCTCCATCCCCTACATTCTCTGAGATTCAGTGACACTGACTTTCTTGCTATTTCTCACAAAAAACACTCCATCTTCTGGAGACCATTTTTACTGGTCTTGATTTCTCTTCCTTCTAATCTCCATTTCCTGGATTCCCTGTCTTCCTTCAATTCCCACATAAAATTCCAGCTTCTACAATAAGTTTTTCCTAATCACCTTTAATGTTGGTAGCCTCCTTCTGTTGATTATCTTCAATTATCCTGTATGAATCATGTTTATATATAATTGTCTCCCTTATTGCACCACGAGCTCCTTAAGAGCAAAGACTGCTTTCTGCTTTTCTTAGTATCCCTGATGCTTACCACAGTGCCTGGAACATAACAGGTGTTTAATAAATGTTTGTTGACTAACCTAGACTTAAAAGGTCATGCATCCACGCGTTTAGGGAGGTAAGGAAAGAGGCACCTTTCAGAACTATTGAAAGAAAGTTACTGACCAAAAAAG
>JAQQSV010001902.1:21579-43257 GCA_028646515.1 Pseudochirops corinnae
GTTTTGGGGCGGTGGGTAGGGGGAAGAGGGGGAGAAAATATGTAACTCAAAATCTTGTGGAAATGAATGATGCAAACTAAAATAAAATTAAAAATTAAAAAAAAAAAAAACAAAAAAAAACTATGGTTTGTACAAAATCTTTTCCATGAAATATAATCAAAATTGTCCATTTTATCTTCTATGATTTCTTCCTCCATTCCTTTTTTGGTCAGTAACTTTCTTTCAATAGTTCTGAAAGGTGCCTCTTTCCTTACCTCCCTAAACGCGTGGATGCATGACCTTTTAAGTCTAGGTTAGTCAACAAACATTTATTAAACACCTGTTATGTTCCAGGCACTGTGGTAAGCATCAGGGATACTAAGAAAAGCAGAAAGCAGTCTTTGCTCTTAAGGAGCTCGTGGTGCAATAAGGGAGACAATTATATATAAACATGATTCATACAGGATAATTGAAGATAATCAACAGAAGGAGGCTACCAACATTAAAGGTGATTAGGAAAAACTTATTGTAGAAGCTGGAATTTTATGTGGGAATTGAAGGAAGACAGGGAATCCAGGAAATGGAGATTAGAAGGAAGAGAAATCAAGACCAGTAAAAATGGTCTCCAGAAGATGGAGTGTTTTTTGTGAGAAATAGCAAGAAAGTCAGTGTCACTGAATCTCAGAGAATGTAGGGGATGGAGAGGAATAAGGTTTCACAAGATTACAAAGGTAGGAGAAGATCAGGTTACATTTTTAAATGACACAAAGAAGATTTAGTATTGGGTACTAAAGGTAGTGGGGAACCACTGAAATTTATTGAATTGGAAGGGGGTGATAAGGTCAAATCTGCACTTTAGAAAGATCAATTTGACAGCTGAGTGGAAGATGGTTAGAGGAAAGACTTGAGGCAGGTAGACCAAGTAGAAGACTATTCCAATAGCCCATTATAGGGTAGGATAATTGCCATGTCAGAAAAAAAGAAAGGGGCATATATGGCAGATGCTACTAAGGTAGAATTGATAGGATTTAGCAATAGATTGTGTGTGTATGTATGTGTATATGTGTGTGTGTGTGTGTCAGAGAGAGAGAGAAAGAGAGACAGACAGAGATGGAGAGAGAGAGAGAGAGAGAGAAGTTAACTGTTGCACCTACTTTGGGAGACTGGATTCCTGGGAGGATGGTGATGCCCTCAACAGTAATTTTAAAAAATTGGGAAAAGGGGAGAGCTTTAAGTGGAAAGATAATAAATTCAGTTATGGACTTGTTGAGTATAACAAATTATAGCATACCCAGGATGGTTGCTAGCACAGGTTCTTAGATCTGCTTTTCTAAAGGAAAGCAACTCAAATTGGGTTAACAATCTTACTTTAATCAATCAAACATATATCATTTACTTAGTTCAGGTGGAAAAGTCAACACCCTGAACTTCAGAGAATACAAACAGAAGTTATAAGCCAAGTTACAAGCAGACAAAGAAACAGATCAGCAGACGGGCTTCCAGTTGTCTGACTATTACATTCATACCTAGTCAGTTACCAGAGAGGGAAGTGCCAACATCCGGGTTTTCAAAGCCTGGGGGCTCAACGGCTGCCCGGAGTCTTGTCTGGTCAAATCACACAACTCTTTCCAAAGTGAGCCCCAAAGCAAAAACTATATATAGTCTTCTCCTGGATCAGAGAATGTCACAACCCTCTTGACCCACTGCCCAATCACAAAGTAACAAGGTGCGGGCATTCCTGAAAAAACAAGCTTCTCACCACAGGCTCCAGGTGACCACATTCAGCCTATTAGGGGGCAGAGTATATTTTCAAATTAGGGAAGGTTCTTAGAGTCACTTAAGCCTATCAAAGGGCCTAGGGGCAGGGAAGATCCTCAGAGTCCCATAACAGAAATCTACAGAAAATCTAGTTCAAGATGCCCAAAAAGTAAGTAGAAATATGAGCCTAAGGGATAGGAAAGAGATTAGGGTTGGATAATAAATCTGAGATTTATCTGCATAGAAGTACCAGATTTCAAACTAAATTACAAAGCAGTGATCATGAAAACAGCCTGGTACTGGCTAAGAAATAGAGTAGTAGATCAGAGGAATAGATTAGGTACATAATACATGGTAGTAAATGGCCATAGTAATCTAGTGTTTGATAAACCCAAAGATCCAAACTTTTGGACTAAGAACTCACAATCTGACAAAAATTGCTGAGAAAACTGGAAAGTAGTTTGGAAGAAAATAAGCATAGACCAACATCTCACACTGAGAGGTCAAAATGGATAAATGATTTAGCCATAAAAGGTGATATCATAAGCAATTTAGGTAAACATGGACAAATGAAACTGTCAGATATATGAATAAATAGTTTATGACCAAACAAGATAGAGATGATCATGATCATGTTTAAGTTCAATGAAATTTAGAAGGTTTTACACAAACAAAACTAGCACAACCAAAATTAGAAGGAAAATAGAAATCTGGGTGGAAATATTACAGCAAGTTTCTCTCATAAAAGCCTCATTTCTTAAATATTTAGGGAACTAAGCTAAATTTATAAAAAATAAGAGCCATTCTCCTATTGGGGAATAAATAAATAAGTCATCAAAAGATATGAACAGAGGGTGGCTAGGTGGTGCTGTGAATAGAGTACCCGCCCTGGAGTCAGGAGGACCTGAGTTCAAATCTGGCCTCCGACACTTGATATACTTAGTAGCCATGTGACTTTGGGCAAGTCACTTAACCCCAATTGCCCTCCAAAAAGCACACACACAAAAAAAGATATGAACTGGCAGTTTTCAGAAGAAGAAATCACAGCTATCAAGTCACATGAAAAAATGCTCTCAATCACTATTGATTAGAGAAATAAAAACTAAAACAATTCCAAGATACCATGTTATACTTATCAAATTGGCTAAGGTGACAGAAAAGGATAGGACAAATGCTAAAGAGGATGTGAAAAAATTGGAACAATAATGCACTGTTGGTAGAGTTGTGAACTGGCCAAACCATTCTGGAGAACAGTTTGGAACAATGCCCAAAGGGCTATAAAACTATGCATAGCCTTTGACGTAGGAGTGGCACTACTAGTTCTATATATCAAAGAAATAAAAAAAAGGGAAAAGGACCTATTTGAACAAAAATATTTATAGCAGCTCTTTTTGTGGGGGGCAAAGGATTGGAAACTGAGAGGACATTTATCAATTGGGGAACAACTGAATGAGATGTGTTATATTATTGTGATTGAATACTACTGCGCTATAAGATAAAAAGCAGGATGATTTTAGAGAAACATGGTAAGACATAAAATCAAGCAAAGTGAAAACATTATATACAGTAACAGCAATATTTTAAGTATGATCAACTCCCAAAGACTTAGCTACTGTGCTCAATATAACAATCCAAGACAATTCCAAAAAACTCATGATGAAAAATGCTATCCACCTCCAGAGAGAACTGATGAATTCTGAGTGCAGATTGAAGCATACTGTTAAAAAATTTCTTTTTTTTATATTTGTATGTATATGTGTGTATTTTCTTTTGCAACATGGCTAATATGGAAATATGTTATATATATGACTTCACATGTATAATTGCTGTCATATTACTTGCCTTCTCAAGGGGGAGGGAAAGAATTTAGAACTCAAAATCCTAAAAAATGAATGTTAAATATTTTAAAAATGTAATCAGAGAATATTTAGTGGAATAAAAACATATTTTAAAAAGGCAAAAAAAAAAAAGGAATCATCTACATAGAGATGATAGTTGAAACCATAGGAACTGATGAGATTACCAAGCAAAAGAGTATAGAAGGAGAAAAAAGCCCAGGACAGAGCCTTGGGAAACATCCAAGGTAGATAACACAGTAATGTATTTCTGTTTGTGGTACCTGTTGTGAGATGTTCATTTCAACTAATTTTATCAGGTTTTCTCAGCAATTTTTGTCAAACAATAAATTATTATCCCCGTTGTTTGGGTCTTTTGGGTTTATCAGACATTGTGCTATAATGTTCATTCACTTCTGGATTTTGTATATATAATCTCTTCCATTGATCAACATGTCTATATTTTTAATATAGAAAATGGTACTTTTAAAAATGAGCATCAAGTAATTTGCCCTAGTTACTACTCAGTAGTATAGCTTACAACTTAGTAGAGCTATGTCCCTTTCTTATTTTTTTTCCCATGGATTTTTAAAAAATGTTGTTCCTTCAGCTGAATATTATCATATTAAAAAAAACTATATGAAGTAACCTTCTGGTAATGACTTGGTTCTGATAAGTAAATAAGTTAAAGTAGCATTTCATTTTATGACATTAGTAAGGACAATAATCTCTTGATATCTTTCCAATTATTTCTCCTTTTCATTCTTTAAAGAGTGTTTTGTAGCTATATTAATTCAATCCTAGATGTGTGTCTTGGTAGGTGTTTTTAAAATATTTTGTGTATTATATAGTTATTTTGAACAGAGTTTTCCTCTTTCCCTTGCCTATAGGGTTTTGTTGGCAATACATAAAAAGATTGAAGATTTATATGCCTGCTACTTTGCTGAAGGTACTCATTTATTTAGTTTTTAGCTAAATCTTCAAGGTCTTCAAAATAAATTGTCATATAATCTGCAAAAATGAATTACTTTCCTCTCTGCCTATGTTTACTAACTCAATTTCTTTTTCTTGTTGCTTCATATAACACTTCTGGAATTGTATAAAATAACAGTTGCAATAGTGAAAACATTTTTGCTTTATGTTCAATCTTTTTATTAAGGTTGTATTTTTTCACTACGTGTAATCACAGATCTTGGTTTTAGATAGATATTTCTAAATAATGGTCAATTTAGTCTTATGTTCTTTAATCTTTTATAAAACAGAAGTTGGTGTTGGATTTTGTCAAAATTCTTTTCAGTTTCTATTAATAGGAGGATGGAGTCAAAATGGCAGGAAGAGAGCTAACAGTTTTGCTTTAGTTGCTTCACATCCTCACTGACAATGACTAATAAATTACACAAGATTGATTTCTGGTTGGGGAAAACAAAATTAAAAAAAAGTTTCAGTGAGACATTTTTTTCAGCCTGGGGCAGTTTAGGAAAAAAGAAAGCGAGGTTTATAGTCTCTGGGATGGGGGGTGTGTGACTAGGAAGGAGTACAGTGAGGCAATAGCAACACTACAACAGGTTAGAAGTAGCAGCAGGTGAGAGCAGCCCAGCACCCAAGGACAGAAAGGGCACTGAACACCTAGGCAGAAAGAGATCCCAGGGTTATTCCTGCACTAGCACTGGGAGCAAGAACAGGTATCATCTGGCAGCTCTTTTGCTCATTATCCAGTTCTGTGTTATAGCTCCAGGACAGAGAGGAACAATTGTGGTTATAAAGGAGCAGAAGCCCAACCTGTGTAAGGAGCAAAGAAATAATACCAGAATCATAGCTATATGGTTCTTAGCCCAAGAATGGTGGGGGAAACAGGGGATTCAGTTCTAATCTTTAGCCCCACACACAACCCTGCTGTAGAATAAACCAGGACAAAAGACCAAAACAAGGAGGACCCAGCAGTTCAGTTGCTCTGAACCTGTACTACCTCCCAGTGAGGTAATTGTGACTATGCCTTGTTGTAGTATTTGGAAACTCAACCACACACAAGCCAACAGGCTTAAACTTGCTCTTGGAATGTGCAGACAATGAGGGCAGTGAACAAACCTCTCTCCAGACTACAGCATTTTGCAAGCACCAAATAACATAAGGCCCTAGAATGAAACTGTGCAAGCAGCAGAAAGACATAAAAGACAAAGTTTAATATATACCCCTCCCCACAATAGTGAGCAGAATCCAACACTAATATGAAGCTCAAAGTCAAGGAATAGATGGGAAATATGAGCAAGCAAAAAAAGAACCTGACCATTAAAACCTAGTAAGATGTTCAAGACACAAGCACAGAAGAAGATAATGACTAAAAACATCTGCAAACAAAGTCTCAAAGAAAAATGCTATTGGACACAAGATAAATAAGAATTCCTAGAAGACCTAAAGGGAAAAAAAATCTAAAAAACAACAAAAAAGAATTTTAACAGTCAAATAAGAACAGTGGAAGATAAAGACAAACTAGAAGAATAAATGAGAGCTACACAAGAAAATTATTTTAAAAAATTGACAGTTTGATAAAAGAAGTACAAAAGAATACTACTGAAAATAACTTCTTAAAAATAATAATTAGCCTACTGGCAAAAGAAGTACAAAACCTCATTGAAGAAAATAATTCTTTTAAAATTAGATTTGACCAAGTGGAAGTTAATGATTCCATGAGACATAAGAAATGATAAAACAAAGTCAAAAGACTGAAAAAAAAGAGAATATTTGAAATATTTCATAGGAGAAACAACTGACCTGAAGACACCTTGAGAAATAATTTAATAATCATTGGCCCTTTTAATAGCCATGAATAAGAAAAAAGCCCACATGTCATATTTTAAAAAATTATAAAGGAGAATTGTGTCAATATCTTAGAACCAGATGACAAAATAGAAATTGAAAGAATCTATCCAATATAATTGGATACAGACATTTGTCTTACCCAACAGAGATGTAAGAGGAAAGGATATTAAAATAAAGTGTGTGTGTGCACGTGTGTGCGTGTGTGTGTGTGTGTGTGTGTGTGTGTGTGTGTAAGAAGGAAGGTAGATTAAGGAAGGCAGTGGTCAGAAGCAAAACAGACTCTTAAAGAGGATAGAGCATTAAAAAAGAGAAGGACAAATATTAGAGAATAGAATAGAGGAAAAGATACATTTAGCAGTCATAAGTAATGTAAATGAGATAAACTCACCAATAAAATGGAAGAGGATAACAGACTGAATTAGAAACCAAAAATCCAACAATATGTAGCTTACATATTGAAAGAGAAAAATACATAGTTAAAATAAGGAATGAAAGCAGAATATATTATGCTTCAGTTGAAGTAAAAAAGGCAGGGGGTAGCAATCATGATTGTAGATAAAGAAAAAGCAAAAATAAACTTAATAATAAGAGATAATTGGGGAAAATACATTTTGCTAAAGGTTCCATAGGCATCTTTATCAGTATCTATTGATAACATATAGTTTTAATTATTTATATTTATAAAATTCTTTTTATTACATTTATAGTTTTCCTTATGTTTACCATCCCTGAATTACTGGTATAAATCCAAAATGGCAATAGTACATAATCTTTCTAATATGTTGCTGTAGTCTAATTGCAAATATCTTATTTAAATATTTTCATCAACGTTCATTAGAATTATTATACTGTCATTTTCATTCCCTCCTTTATATCTCCATTATGAATGAAGACCATATTTGTATTGTAGAGATTGGCAAAATGTCTTATTTTCTTGTTATCACAAATAGTTTATATACTATCAGAATTAATTGTTCTTTAAACATTTGGTGGAAATCACTTGTAAATCAATCTGGTCCTAGATTTTTTTTCATATTGAGTTCCTTTATGGCTTGTCCAATTTGTTTTTCTGATATTAAGTTATTTAAATAGTCTTTTTCTTCTTTTGTTAATATGGGTACTTAATACTTTTGTAAGCATTCATCTATTTCTTCTAAGTTATTAGTTTTGTTAACTTATAATAGTTTCTGTTAATTCCCTTTAATTCCTCTTCAGTTGCTAGAGGTCCCTTTTGTTTATGACATGAACAATTTGTTTTTTCTCTCTCTCTTAAAAAAAATCAGCTAACTTTATTTTTCTTTTAAAAATAATTTCTAGTTTCAACTCAGTTCAATTGTCTTTTTTGCCTTCAGTTTTATTAAGCTCTTCTTTAATTTTCAAGATTTCTACTTTTGTTTATTTGGAGATTTTTTTTTATTTACTGTTGTTCAATTTAAAAAAAAACAAACGTGCTCAATTCATTGATTTGCCCTTTCTCTCTTTTGCCAATGAAAGAAATCAGTGATATAAAATTTCACCTAAGAGTTGCTTTAGCTACTAGGTTTGATATATTGTCTCATTGTAATTTTCTTTTATGGAATTTTCTAGTGTTTCTATAATTTATTCTTTGACCTATCAGTTCTTTGGACCTATGCCAGTTAAGCTCCAATCACGTTTTAATTTTTTTTTCTTTATGGGGCCTTTTACTGTCCATTATTTTTATTATGCTATGATTAGTATATAATGTATACAGTATTTCTACTTTTCTATATTTTGTGGGGAAGACTGTATGCCCAATACATAGTCAATGCTGTTAACAGTGTTTTCTACAAGTTACCTTCTACTGCTGATTTATTTTTCATTAGTAGTATTTATGGAAGCTTCTCTGATGTAGCTTTTCTACTAACCTCTGTCTTCTGGTTCGCCTATTAGATTTTTCATTGGTTGACCCCTCATGCAGCCTAGGTCAGCTCCTGGGCTACTTTTTGTGAATTTTTTCACTGGATAGAGGAGCTTGTTTCCATTTCATTTAGGTTTTCTTCATCCTTGGTTTATCTGCAGTCTTTTCCAGATATCAGTTAGGGTTTATGTGGGAGAACTGGGTTCCTTAACCTTTCAAATCACTGTCTTAAATGGAATTCCTTGAATGCAACATTTTGGAAAGGATGGATAAAGGAAGTGGGAATATTTAGCCTGGAGAAGAGAAGAATTATTAGGGACATGAAGGATTTTTAGATAAAACAGGGATTAGATTTGTTCTGCCTAGCCCTAGTGATTAGAACTACAAGCAATTGGTGGAAATTACAGAGGTGCAAACTTAGCCTTGAGGAGAAGTTTATGGAAACTTTTTCTAAAAATTAGAGCTATCCAAAAATGGAATGGATTGCCTCAGAAGATAGTGTTATCTTTCTCTCTGTAATTCTTCAAGCAAAGCCTGGGTAATTATTTGCTGGATATGATGTGGTAGAGATTCTTGCTCAAGTACAAGTTGAGCTAGATGGTCTCTGAGTGTCCCTTCCAATTTTAAGATTCCAAGATAATTATATCCTTAAATCACAACAATTAAAAGGATATTTTTGCTGTAGCATATCACATTTAGTAATATATCATTCTTTAAAAACTATCTATCTATACTCCTGGCTTTTATCATGTTAAAACAGAAAGATCACTGAATAGATAACCTCACTTTTTGTTTGTTTTCTTCAGGGAATACCTTCAAGGAGACAAGGTATAGGACTTTTGGTCTTATAGAAGAGTTTAAAATGGGCAAAAGTCTCAAGAGTAAATGGCTATCAGCCAATTGAAGAATCACAGTTTCATAATCCTAAAACATGAAAACTTCTTTCCAAAGGTTCATAGGTTTTTCTTTATCTTGGGTTGTTTACAGAGATTTTCCTTTTTTGTTACACTAGCTTTTAAATCATTATTTGTTTATACAGAAACCATAATTTTTTACATAAATTGTTTCAAACTGTCAAAGTTCCTAAGTTCCATCTTCTTAAGTCAACAATTAATATCTATTTTTGAAACAAAAAAACTTATAGTCTATTAATGCAAAGTAAAATAAAGAAAAAAGGCAAGCTCCATATAATCCACACCCTGAAAGAGTTCTTTGTATTTAAAATAGATTAATACTGGAGGTTAAAATATTTTTCAGGATTAGTTTACATGTACAGAATGCTATTTTAATGATTTGCAAAATACTTTATGTATGTAATGCACTTTTCTAGACTCGCTCTCAACACCTATTCACGTGAACAGTTTATGTCCCTAGAGGACAGTTAGCTCTTTCTATTCTTGATGTTCTAGAGCTATCTAAGGGATTGGGAACGTGTTTCATATACTGTCACTCACAAGCTCTCACCTCCACATTGTTTTGTCAATTGCTCCATATTGTTTTATCAATTAGTCAGTCAGAGTTAATTAGCTTTTAGTTAGGGGCATTTATTAAGCAAGTACTACAAGAACAGTTAGAATAGTATTACAAGATCTATCCTACATGACAGTCATTCTGGCACTTGAAGACAGCTATCATATCTCCCTTAAGTTTTCTCTTCTAAAGTTGAAATGTCTCCAGGTCCTTCAACCGCTCTAAATATGGAAACATTGAGAAGGAACATAAGAGACATTATATAGGTGAAATAATGGATAGAACCCCAGGAAAATATTTCCCCAAAGTTAGGGGTACACTGTCTTACAAGTATATAAAGAGTCTAGGGAAAAGTAGGATCAGGTTTAGAGAGCACATATTGCTAAATGGTGTATCACAGCTCCTAGTTGGATCAAAGTCCTTTTCTTCCTTCTGATAGTCCTCATGAAGTTGCATTAAGGTAATGCAATGTTTCTCTCTTCTAGGTTCTGAAGTTCAAGGCAGAGGCTGCCTTTTCTCTACCCCAAAGAGGTCACATTTCCTAAAGCTTGCTTTCCTTGGTATGTATAGATTGTTCTCTCTCAGCTTTCAGCTGAATGCATTATTTGATACTAATTCAGTCTTTTTGATGGACATAGTCAATCTGAAGTGGAGGAAGAGGGTGACACTCCCTCTGAACTAACTTCCTACCCTTCCCCCCATTCTCTTAATATAGGCCCAAGGCTCTTCAAAATGCTCCTAAAAAACAACTCTCAAAGTAGTTGCTGGAATGCTCCTGTTAGAATCTTGTGGGTTCAGTAGCATTTCTAATTCTGTTACCAAATTCCAATACACTTCATTATCTGATTTCATTCAGTAGGGCTCAAAGTATTTCACTCCTTGCCAAATTAATTAGCTAGGTTGCACCTCTCATCCAAGCCATTGATTGATTCAGTAAAGGTGTCTAAGAATTGTCCGCACTTAGTTTGTACATTTGATTGATTCTCTAATTCAAAGAGGCAGCCTCACCTGGTAACTCTATCAAATCATAAAATCTTTCATTAGAAACATTAATTGGGCTTGTGGAGCATGAAACATCCCCTTTCAGACTTGGTCATGCTTACCTATATAAGGTAAGCACACCTGATAAGTGCTAGCCAAAGCACCACTTAAGTAGACGGTTGAAGTTTATTCACCAACGTTTCCTACAGAGGAAGAAGAAGTAGAAAAAGTCCACAACAACTTCACAAAATCACAGAGTCAGAGAATATCATATTTGAAAAGGTCCTCTGATTCTGTCAAATCCAACCTTTCCTTGAACAAGAATTCCCCTATAACATTCCCATCAAGTGATCATAAGCCTCCACTGATCTTCTAAGGCAACTTATACTACTTGTGAATATCTCTAATGGATAGAAAGGCTTTCTTTATATTCAACATAAATCTGTCATTCTGCAGCTTTCATATGTTGACTCTACTGCTGTTCTCTTGGGTCAAACAGAATGAGTTTTATGCCTAACTCTACATGACAGTCATTTCATTGGTTGAAGACAGCTATCATATCTCCCCTAAGTTTTCTAAAGTTGCGGCATCTTCAGATCCTTCAATTAGTCTGTATCTGGAAACGCTGAGAAGGAACAAGCGAGACCACTATATGGGTGACATAATGGATAAGAGTTTTAGAGTTTAAGTCAGAAGACCTGGGTTCAAATCTTGTTTTAAATACTTCATGTTAGTCATTTTTTTGGAGGTATAAGACACTAATACAAAAGGAATATTTAAAACACAAAAGACTTACAAACACACATTGAGAAATGTTGAGAATATGAAACTAATCCATCACCTACTAAACTTTTCCCAAAATGAAAGACATTTTATGGGACTGCTGAACAAATATTTCGCAAGAAGTAGGCAGGTGAGTAATGCTAAAAGCATTTTAACTCACATTAAAGATCAGGGGCAAGGACTAATCCATTTTGATTTTCCTCTCTTTAAAAAATCAAACTGTTTATCTATTTTGTTTGTTAATTAATGATTTTTTGCTTTCATTTTGTTAATCTCTTCTTTGATTTTCATTTTCATAATTTTTATTTTGATGCTTGGTTATTGTCTTTTTTTTTTTTAACTTGGTGCGTTTCTAGGATTTGTTTTTAATCAAATGTTCAATTCATTCATAATTCCCTACCCCCATCACTGTATTTTTTTTGATGAAAATGTTTAGAGATATAAACTCTCTTTTAAATCAGCCTTAGCTGCATTGCAAAAGTATGTTGTCTCATTCTTGTAATTTTCTTTGATGAAATTTTGTTTTCATGATTTACTTTTTGACTTACTAATTATTTAGGATCAAGTCATTCTCTAAGTAATGTTTAAGATTTTATTCATTTACATTTTTTTGAATATAATTTTATTAAGATGTGATCTGGAAAGGATTTTATTATTTTACTTTTCACATTAGTTATAAAGTTTTTAATGTCCTAATAAAGCTGTGAAATATACATAATCCCTTTAATTCCAATTCACAAAAGAGTTATAAATCTCCAGTAATCTGTCATAAGTAACTTTTTGGAAAAAAAAATGTTCAAGCCTTCAACTTTTTTCTTATTTATCTTTTATGTTAGATTTGTCTAGTCCATTGACAAAGTTAAATATTATAGTTTTATTATCCATTTCTCCTTGAGGTTAGATTGATTATCCCTTTAAGTATCTATCCTTTAAGTATTTCATTTGGCACATATACATTAAGCATTGATATTGCTTCATTTTTTTAGTGTCTTTAAGCATAATGTAGTTTCCCTGTTTATCTCTTTTAGTCACATCTATTTTTATTTTTATCTTTTTTACATAATTGTTGTCACCCCTGCTTTTTGAGTTTACCAGGAGCATAACAGATTTTATTCTGTGTGATGTTTTAAGTGTGTTTCTTGTAAACATATTTTAGCCTTTGCTTTTAAATCCATTGTAATATACAGTTTTGTTTATGGTTTATTCATTCCATTCACATTAAATGGATTTGATAGTCAATTGTGTGTTTCCCCCTACCTTATTCTCTTATATTTTTTTCTTCTCTTTCCTCTCCCCCTTTCATTCTTCTCTTTACGGATAAGGTGCTAGAAGTTGAGTGTGATTAACACTAGTAATCTATAATTGAAGTTTTCCATTTTGACTCTGCTATTACTCTTCTCTTTCCATTTCTTGCCCTCTGATGACAGGTTTTTACCCTTTCTTCCCTCTTAATCCCATTTTATGTTCCACATTCCCTGAAGTTAATTTTGCTTATGACTAATCTCTGATTCTACCCCCTCTTCACCCATTCTTTCTTTCTCCCTGTCCCTGCCTGTGTTTTTGTTGAGTTTAATATATTTCACCACCAAACTATTTGAAAGTATTTGTGGTATGTATTTGACCCTCCTTTGATTCAGCTGAACACAAGGTCCATGTGATACCTTTTCCCTTTATCAATATGTTCCTATTTTCTTCATCTTCCATGCTTCTATTAAGTAAAATAGCTAAGTTTTCTCCCCTTTCTCATTCATTCTTTTTTGTTTACTCCTTTTATCCTCTTTTTCCTTTCTTCTCTTAAGATCACTAATATAAAATCACCCCAAGGTCCTCTCTTGACATTATTCCCTCCTGGTTTTCTTCCTTTCTCACCACTTCTTTCAGTTTCCTTCATTAGATCATCTTACAGTTCATACTGCTAACCATGCATGCTACCCAACGCTCTGCTGTGGACTCTCTTTTCTTCTTCATGTGGTAGATGGTTAACTGGACTCCTATTTTCTTGGGCCTCTAACAATCAACATTAATCAGTTTGATTCCATAGGGGTAGTGATTATAAGTTCTGTATATTAAGTTCTAGAATTACAAATTGCAGATTGTAAGTTCATGTGCTTAATCATAGGAAGCTAACTAGAGGCCCTCCACCCTTGTTTTTCCTTGTTATGGTGACCAAGCCCAGTGTGGTGGAGGTGACTCAATTACATGAAAACCCCCCAGCTCCTTTTCTTGCCCCTCTGTCCCTTGTCATCCCTCTTTTGCCCGGCATGGGGAAATGACCATGAGCAAGTGGCCAATGAGTGATCCTGGTTGCTGCCCTGCAGTCTGCTTTTCTACCAGCCCTAGGCTTGGCAAGACCTCCTGAAAGCTCAAGATAGAACTGTTAAGGTCTGCTCACACTCCCATTTAGTCAACCAATGGGATTCTGTATTTTGTGTAGACGCTCCTAGAGGGTCAAAGGCAAGGTCTATCCACAAATGAGATTCTATATTTTTGTTCTGCTTCACCTGTATTGTCTGTGTTTCAAGCACTATAAAACTAAGACCCAGGAGAAAGGGGACATTTCAGATCTTGAAGAAGCTCTAAGGTCCATTTCATTAGAAGGTACCATGGACTCTTTATTAAAGTGCCATTGGCTCAGAGCTCTGCCTCAGAGATTTTTTTTGCAGACTGGACAATTTTGACAAAATCTGTATCCCTCTATACTACTTAACTTGGTGATCTCATCAGCTATCATGGATTCAATTATGATTTCAATACATATGATTCTCAGATTGATTTATCTGGCCATAATCTCTCTCATGACATCCAGTCTTATGTCATCAACTGCCTACCAGACCTCAGTCATCTTCTACTCATCATGTCCAAAACTGAACTCATTGTCTTTCCCTTAAAACTTTCCTCTCTTTTTAACATCTTTATTACTGTCAAAGTCACTACTATCCTCCCAGACACCCAAACTTCCAAAACAGGGGCTATCCTTGGCTCTTCTCTCACCCTCAGCCCTCATATCCAGTCTATTACCTGTTGCTTCTATCTTTGTGACTTCATTTCTCTCCATTCACATAGCCATTGCACTAGGGCAGGCTGTCATCGCCTCACACTTAGACTATTGAAATAGCCTTCTAGTTGGTCTCTGTCCCAAATTTCTACTTTACTCAATTCTATTCTCCACTCAGCTGCCAAAGTGATCTTTATAAAATATAGATCTGACCATACCACTCTCCACCCCACCCCCCTACACAATAAATCTCACTGGCTCTCTCTTACTTCTAGGATCACATATAAATTCCTGTTTTTCTTTTAAAGTCCTTTATAACCTAACTTCATCCTATCTTTCTTGTCTTCTTATACTTTTAGTCCTTATTACATACTCTGTGATATATGGAATAGATTTACCTCTTTTGCTCTGCTGATTTTTTAGGATCCTCTTAAGTCTGTAACTCCTTACATCCCTTTTGTCTCCCACTGATTCATTTTTGTTCTTTCTTTTATCCCATAATCCAAATTCATTTAAAAAGTAGCAATAGTTTATAAGCATGACAGCTTTATTTCATTGTTTAGTTCTATCTTGATAATTCTATGTGCTACTTTTTTGTTTTTCTTTGGAGTATTTTTAAGTTGAATATTCTGGCTCAACTCTGTGTTATGTGCTATGTAATAATGTCTCAAATACCTTTCTTCTTTTGAAGGTGGTATAACCAACAAGATGGAAGACTAGACTTTTTCTCCAGGCCCCAGTGATTCTCAAAACCCAACTGAAAGAGGAATTAAATATCAGAAATAGAACAATAGCAGCTATCTCCATAGGCCAAGACATCAAGAAGCATAATGGGGTAATAACCTAGTGAATTAACATATGAGAATGCCAATCCTTAGTGAACACCTTTAGCATAACCACCTGCCACAGTCGTCCCCAAGCTCTGCAGTAGAATATAAGAAAATAAGCCCCAAATTACTAAGCATCTCAGTAAGAAGAAAACTCAGTTAAGAACTTAGGACATGAATAGGTAAATTATCAGGGAAAATATTAAACATTTTTCACTTTTGTTGCAGGGCTTATTCCAGGGTACTGGAGACCCCTCCCAAATAGGATAATTCACTTTTCATGAGTAACTTCTATGTGGACAGGACTGACTCCAGAAGGATGCTTGTCCTTTTTCCTCCAGGACTATTCAAATTCTTTATACAAATCGGTTACCCTCCTAGTTTCCTCCATTCTCTGGCCATTCCAGGAAAGGTCCAGTTTTACCATCTTATGCCTCCCCTTCTTTGGAAAATGAAGACAGAAAGGGTAGAGATAACATAAGGAACATAGGTTTCCCAGAAGACATGACAAGTTAAAAAAAAAAACAAACTGAACACCTCATGCAAAAAATAAGGCAAGAATACTGTCCAGAATTTATGAAAAAAAAAAATCACCAATCAAAAGAATCCACAGACCAGCTCCAGGAAATAAAACAAAAACAAAAGTTATGCTTCAAACTATTAAGATGTATAATGATTACTGTAATAAACATTGTAATCACAAATGTAATCAACATATGTAAATTAAAAAAATAATAAATAGGGCAGGTAGGTGGTGGTGGATAGAGTGCCAGGCCTGGAGCCAAGAAGACTCTTCTTCCTGAGTTCAGATCTGGCCTCAGACACTTACTCAGCTGCGTGACTATGGGCAAGTCAGTCGACCCCATTTGTTTCAGTTTACTCATTTGTAAAATGAGCAGGAGAAGGAAATGGCAAACCACTCTAATAGTTTTGACAAGAAAACCCTACAATGGGTTATGAAGAGTCAGGCCTGACTGCAATGACTGAACAACAACAATAGTTCTAATGACAAATAACAAATTCTACAAGTGACCAGTAGAAAGACCTCAAAATTAAAGAGAAAGGAAATTCTTTTTTTTGCACAAGTCCAACTCCTCTAGGAAATGGTGACTTATTTACTTTTACCCATTTACTGTTTTTCAGACTCAACAATCTATTAAAAGCTATTTGGAGGCATTCTATTTGCTTGAAGTGTCTTCTTCCCATCTTTACTCATTCTTCTAATTTTATCTTTGATCACCATGTTTGGCACCTTAAAATTCTTTTCTGAAGGAAGTAGTCAGTTTATAAAAGAACAAGGCTTCTGAATGGTCTACAAGTCTTTGGCTTCTTTTATTTCTAAATCCCAAATTATATTTTACAACATATTTTCTCTGTTTTCTTTATACCCATCTTTGTACTGAAGTCGCTAATATCAAGGCATTTGTTGATTTAATTTGAAAGATCGTGTCAAATTTTTCGTAGATATTCTCCATTTCATTCTTTGTCATATATGTTCCCAATAAGCTATCTTTGAATAGTGCTCCAATGCTCAACATGAGAATTAGAAAGAAAGATGAACAAGACTCTTATTAAACAAAGTTTCTTGTTCTACCATTGTGCAATGAAAATCTAGTCTTTTAGATGCCTGTTTTAGGAGTACGTATGGGTAATGGTTCCATTTTGCTTAAACTTCTTTATGTCTCTGTATTCCATATTCCCTTATTCCATAAGAATATGAATGTGGATTTGGTTCAGTTCCCCCAGTGTCATTTTGTAGCACCAGCATGATATTCACAGCTCCTATGGTGGCTATGAATATGCTGCATAATTCTGAACTGAAAAATATAATAGACTCTCCACATGGAAGACAGAACCAAAACATTCAAATAGCAGAAAGCTGAATCCCAACACCAGAAAGTCAAATTCATCATGGCAACAAAGAAACCTATACACAGTAACAATGCAGGGAACACCGCCATCCCCAAACCTTCCCCCTATTAGGGCCTTCCCACAAACAAACACTCACAGTTCATCGCCTGCTTCCTCTCTCTCCCTCAGCTCTAATTGCTCTGACCATCTTCCTCTCTCAGCTCTCCTCCAGCTCTGCCTCTTCCTGTTCTACCCTTCCTGCTGCACCTGTTCAGCAAGCTCCTCCCACAACAAACTCATGTGACTCAGGCTTTCATGTGACTCAAGCAGATCACATGGGCCTATTAACGGGTTGGAAAGATCTTCCCTTTTACATTACCATTCCACATTCCAATCTGTTATTTGTGGGACAAAGATTTCACATTTAGAGTGTTGACATTTGAATTAATGTTTATTATAGAAGAGCTAAAAGTTGTATGATCCTCAGCAACCTCTTCCGCCTTTCCTGCCACTCAATTGTCATCACTGAGAAAGCAGAAGTAGGCAGCACAAGACTGAGACTTATTTTATACTTAAATCTGTTTCATGAACCAACATGACCACAGCATTCATCACCTTGTGGCTAAGTTACTGGTGGTGAGTTTCTCCATAACTGACTAATTCTTGGACAGAAGATCCAGTCTACTGCTGGGACCCTTGAAGCCTTTCCAACTTGTTAAAAACCGATCAAGCTTGTGATCCCTGGCATAGTCTTCAAGAATTCAGAGTCACTTCCATACAATGATGAGGCATCAGAATAGGGTTTTTTTGTTTTGTTTTGTTTTGATTAGGCAGCATTACTAAAAGCACAGTATTCAGAACAAAGCACTCTGGGTTATGGTACTCTATACTGGTCAGACTCCATCTGGAGGATGGCACTTAGTTTTCAGTACCATGTTTTAAGAAGGATACTGGAAAATTATAATGCATCCAGGGTTCAGAGCTAAGGGGTGGTTGATGACCAGTATGGTAAGGAAAATTCATCATGGCACATAAGAATTGGTTAGAGGAACTCAGGATGGGTAACCTGGAGAAAGAAGAGTTAGAGGGGAACAATAGTTCTCTCTAAATATTTGAAAGATTCTCATGCCAAAGAGGAAGTAGATACATTCTAGTTGGTCCTAGAGGACAGAACTAAAGATGATGAATTGTCTTTGTGGAGACACAGATTTCATTTTGATAAAAATAAAACAAAAAAATCCTGGTAATTAGAACTATCCAAATACAAAGCAGGTTGTTTCAGGAGTTAATAGATTCCTCGTTACTAGAGGATTTTAAGCAAAAGTTGGGTCTGTGATGGAAGGGATTCTTGATCAGTTATGTGTAAGACTAAACGACCTCTGAAATCCCTTTCAATGCTATGATTCTATAACCTTACAGATCAGAAAACTTTGATGCAAAAAATATAATGTAATTAATATGCCTAAAGTCTTACATGATTCCTATTCCAAATTCAATGTTCTTTCCACTGCACCATGCTATAAAGGACTCCTGTGGGAGCTTGCAAACTTTTTTCTTCTCCTAGATGACCTGAGAGTCAGAAAAAATCAGGGAAATTCATTGAACGAAGAGTTTATCTCTAGAATTTTTTTGGTTCCTGCTATGGGACTACAGGAATTCAGGTTATGCGCATTATTGTTCTATCAATAAGGTCACAAGACACAGGGCAAGAGTGTTTGTGATATTTATCCATCTGTGGTATTGAAAAGACTTCAGCCTGAAGCTAGATGACGAGTCAATGGTTTAGGACCCTGGTTGGAAACTGGCAGTTGTTATGTAATTTGCAAAGATTGAGGTAATTTATTTAAATTGAAAACTATGAGTTACATTTCCGGCAGTGATATTCTGCAGACTTCTTGCCTTTCTTGGTTTACAGTCTAAACAGAAGGAGAAATGTTTTTCTCAGCAAAACAGACTATTGCAATGTCATACAAATCAGTCAGACCTAGTCTTCCCAAACTCTTGAATTTAGTATGCAAGAAGAAAAGAACTTTGCAGAATATTTCTGGAGATACTGTCAGTTACAAAATTATTTTTTCTCTTTAAAGGTGTCCTTCGGATTATTCCAAGTTTTTTTGTTTGGTTGGTTTTTGCTTCTAGACAGCTTGCCAGTCAAAGGAAGGTGGTCTAGGGTTAGAATGCAGTTGGTAAGGATGTTGAATCTGCATTTAAAAGCTAACTTCTGGTGTATAAATTTAATAATATCATTAATCCACAAGAGATGGAGTAAGGATAATGCTGCCCTCTTGGAATTAAGCTGTTTCTTTTAACCTATCTTTAGGACATGACTTTTGAGCCATTTTCCCAGGAATGGAGTTAGATGTCCACTAATCCTCCATCATCATCTTCATCATCCTCATCATCCTCATCCTCATCTCTCTCCTCTCTCTCTCTCTCTGTCTGTCTCTGTCTCTGTCTCTGTCTGTCTCTCTGTCTCTCTGTCTCTCTCTGTCTCTGTCTCTCTCTCTCTCTCTCTCACACACACACACACACACACACACACACAGACACACACACACACTCCCCTTTGTGACCAACATAGGCAGCTGGCTGGCTGGGGCTTCTGATATAGTTAGTGATTATGAACATAAAGGATCAAGCTGCCTCATGGGGGAATTCAAGCAAAGATTTCATTAACTCCAGGGGCTAACCAACTGAACAAACCAGCTACAAACAAATAAAGTCATTTAAACATCCCCTAAGGATTCTTCAGTGTCAGCTGTGATGTAGTAGATGGAACGCTAGATTTGGAGCCAGAAGGCCTGGGTTTGGGTCTTGCTGTTTATTAGCTACATGACATTGGAAGAGTGTCTGATCTTCACCTCCCTTGTGTGTGAAGTCATGTCCTACCTCACTTATGGGTATCATGAGGATCACTTGCTTAAAGTGCTGGGTAAATCCTAAAGCAATAGATAAAAGCCAGCCCTTGTTACTGTTGTTATTTTGTTAGCATATTTTATTTTTACATAGGAGGGTCTCCTTCCTCATCGTTTCATATAGCTCAGTGACTAGTCACTGGTGCTGAGTTGCCACAGCAAACACTTTGGTCTGACCATTTGTTTGACAAAAGAATCTACTTTTCTTCAGTCATAAATCTACCATGCCTTTATTTATGGGATAGCACCATTTCTCTCTTTTTAAAGTTATCCCGTGGTTTTGCAATCTGGAAGAAATAAAAATTATTCATGTTCATTATTCATTTCCTACTTTCTCCATGGGCTCTTATTTTCAATGACTACTCAGTTAATCAGGCAGTCAAACGTTATTTTTTCAAGTGCTTATCATGTGCCAGGCAATGTGTTAAGCATTTGAAGTTATAAAGAGAAACAAAAACACAGTCTTTACCCTCCAGAAACTCACATTCTAATGGAGGAGACAATGTGCAAAAAATGCATATAAGAAACATGCAATGTAAATAGAAGGTAATTTCAGAGGGAAGGCACCATCAGTAAAGGCAGGGATGGCAGTGGGGCGAGGGCTGGGAAAGGCGTCTTTCAGAAGGAAAGATTTGAGATAAGCCTTAAAACCAGGGAAGTCAGAAAATAGAAGCAAGAAGGAAGATGATTCCAGGAATGGGGAACATGTAGTGAAAGACGCATAGTTGAGAGGTGAACCACTATGTGGAAGGAAAAACAGTGGGCCAAGGTGGCTAAATCATGGAGCGCCTGGAAGAGAGTAAAGCATAAGAAGACTAGAAAGGTAGGAAGGATCTAAGTTGTTAAAGGCTTTGAAGGCCAAAGAACAATTCATATTTATTTATATTTAATTTAGAAGAAATTCTATTTAATCCTTGAGGTAATAGAGAGTCACTGAAATTTATCAAGTTGGGGGAGAGGTGAGATGTTTGAAATGGTCAGACTTGCACTTTAGGAAAATCATTTTTATACTTAAGTAAAGGTAGAATCGTGTGGAGAGTTACCTGAGACAAAGAGATTAATGAAAAGTCTGATTCAATAATCCAGGCATGAGGTGATGTGGGCCTTGGTAATAAATGTGTGAGTGGAGATGAGGGGCATGTACAAGAGACACAGAGAAGGTAGAACAAGCCAGCAACAGATTGGAGATGTGGAGGTGAGTTAGCATCTGCTGTTTATCAGTACCCCCACAATCTGGGCCTATGCTCCAGTTCCAGGGGTGATTGGGTCCTACAGAAAAAAGAACTCTTGCTAAGGAAGGAAAGGTCTCTTCTGATAGACCCTACCTCTCCCATCAGAACACATTGGGTCAGAAAATATGGATCTTGCATGTTTGGATATGTGCCAGCAAGCTGAGACCATGATAAAGATTTGGAGCTGGCCAGGATCCTTAGAAGTTATCCAGTCCAAATATAGGGGATGCCCATCAATTGGGGAATGGCTGAACAAGCTATGGTATATGAATGTAATGGAATACTATTGTGCTATAAGAAATGGGAAGGAGACAGACTTCATAATTACCTGGAGAGGCTTATACGGACTGATGCTA